>PVJO010004357.1:0-110819 GCA_004026905.1 Hystrix cristata
CAGTCTTGCGAGGCGAGCACTCTCACAGTGAGCCTTCTAAGTCTCCTTTTTCATATTTTCTTTAACTCATTAGTGGAAATGAGCACAGTGTTATGAAGAGTACGCAAAAAGTTGGGAGTCGTGACAATCATCTTTTTCGTTTCCTAAACTGTTGCTTCTTGACTCTTGACATCACCGTAAGTTTGGAAGCTGGATAAAATGATTCTGGTCTGCCTCTCGCTCCCAGTTGAGAAGGTTAATTTCTTGGCCCAGCCAAGTAATTGGGAAGTTTCTGGTTAGGCCTGTTTCTTTGTTGTTCAGGTAACCGTCACACGCTAAGCCTTCACAGTTACGGACCCGCGTGCTGTCCCCAGAATCAGGCACCTGTCCTCCATCCCTCAGCTACCCACCAGGCTCCTCAGTGAATTCACCTGAGCTGAGTGAAACATCAGCCAGGCTAACCCTAACCTTATTCCAAGGACTTTGGCTCCCTTGGAATCTCTCACGTGGAGCTCCCTAGCACTTTTTCAGTGTCCGCCTCTCTGCCTTTCTTATCCACACTCCACTTACTGATCGGCTTTTTGTGCTTACGAGAAACTGCCAGTGAAATGCACAGTCCAGTCAAAACTTGCTCCTCCTCCTCCTCCTTGAATAGCAGTTATTCCTGAAGGCCAAGACTTGCACCATCAAAGCTGATTTAAATTTTGCCTTCCTCCTCTGTGGCTCTTGGCCTTTTCGTCTTTTCCTGTCTCTCCACGCCTGCTCTAGTTCTTCTCCTTCCCAGAATACCTTAGGAGTTTTAGAATGACACCATGCCTCTAAGCTTCTCCCTAGACTGCCAAATGTTTAAGTATTAGAACAGTTAATGCTTCCTCTCTGTTCCAGACTTTAAACATTAAATATTTAGCCACATGAGTGGTTTATTTACTTTTCAGGAGTCGGACTTAAAAGATAAATTAAAATGGAGTAATGTAGGAACTTTTTAGAGACTGGCAATTTATAGTTTATTGGGTACAACTGTAAAACGTCATCATGGCCATTCCACTTTGTAATTAAAAGTTTGTTATTTTTGAAGTACTGCAAGAAGTTCTGAGTCATATATTAGATAATAAAATGTTAAAGCAAACATTTATACACTTAGGTAAATATTGCATTTAGGTGGAATATTTAAAAACTCTTCCTGCCAAATCAGTTAATCTTTTGATCTCCCTCTTTCTTTCTTTTTATTTTTTTCCTATTCTATCTTTCCATGTACTGGTTTTGATGAAGTTTTTAATATGGTTTTCTTTGCAGCCAGTATACCATCGCATAGCTCTGAAGAGTTAACAAGGCCAAGGATGGTGCTTTGATTTCCCAATGGCTTAGCTATCTCGCTGCTAATCTGAAGTCACAAATGGTCCTTCAAGCCTTGGTCAACCACTTCACAAATGAGAGGGATGGAGAAGGGAAGTCAGAATGGCTCAACAGCCATTCACAGTAGAACAAGCTGAGGCATGTGCTACGTGGGAAGGGGTTTGAGAATTTTACCATCCCTCTCAAATAGCTCAGCATTCTTTTTATTTTTATATTTGCTGCAGACTGCACTCCTCTGTCCCCAACAATTCTCCTTCTTCCCATTCTTCCCATCTCCTACACACTTGCTCCCCTCATACTAATCAACTTGCTTCTATCCCTGGACTTGACACGAGGCTGTAACTTGGTAAACCCACTCCACTGTAAGTTGAAAATATCACGAGTGGAAAATGCATTTAATACACATAATCCACCAAATATCACAGTTTAGCAACACTAAACTGTGCATGGTGTCGAGGTTGTTTAGTTTGGTGATTGCTTGGATGTCAGGAAGCTGTGGCTCCAGGCTCCCCACAGCATCTTAATATCATTAGCTTGACCAAAGGTCAGAATTCAAAATCTGGGTTACAGTCATGCTGAATGAATGTTACTTTGAAAACCACCATTGTAAGCCAGGGGCCTCTGCAGAAGTGAGAGAACTCTACTCAGGCCTGGTGACCCCAAACCTGGGTCTTTCTGCTGTCCCCTGGCAGAGTGGGTTACAGTCATTGTTGAAAGACATCCATAATTTAACACAGTTATTCACTATTTACCATCAATTCTGAATGAGGATGGTCTCACTTTTTATAGTCATCAGACAAAAGCTTTGGTACATACTAGGCTTGGATCATCTCCAGATCTACCAATATTTTGTCATCTGTGTTTTGAAGTACCTGTGTATGTTTTGAGTACGTACTATATACAAAGTGCACATAGTGTAATATGTTTTCACAGCTTTCTAGACTATTTCAGTTATTACTCAATGTTCTTTTCAGTGGCAGGTCAGAAAACAGCTCTAATAATCCTCAGTGGAAAAGCCAATAATGGGCTCATTTCATGAGGCTGGTGTAACCACCACAACCAACCACAAGGGGTAACATTGTGGACAAGTTCTCGGGCCCTGGCAGGTGTGACCCCAAAGGAAGAAAATGCCTATCTTTTAGAAAGAGAAAATGCCTGTGTTTTAGAAGGGAGGAAATACCTGTCTTTTAGGTTTCATATACTAAAATGAACGTGTGAAGGAATCCGAAGAAGTCTTACGATGCGCATCTTGGGTCACAGGCCCACATTTCAGTTCACTTGTAGCAGGGCAAAATGCTGCAGTGATTGTCAGTCTGAGCAAACAGACTGCCGTGTACTTGTGTTCGTCAGAGGGAATGAGGCAGGGAGGTGGTGCAGATAGAAACGGCACATGTCCATTCTAGAGCAAACCTCTTCGGCTTCACTTACATGTTTGCTTAGACAACACTGCATAGTGTGAGCTTACCTAGACATAAGAGAGTAATTTAAAAGGCCTAAGGAGGTATTTTGCTGATGCTCTGTAGTCATTTTAGTTGTTTCTTTGTATTACTTCTAGCGGCTTCATAGTCCAAGGGCAGGTTTATTCCCCAGCCCTGATTGTCTTATGGTGGTGCTTACCAAATTTGTTCGCTAACGTCTACTGAAAGAAAGCTTAAGAAAGCAAATAATACAACTAGGGGCCTAGGAGACAAGAAAATCATATTTATTTGCAGAATCTCCTGTTTTATCCAAACATTCGTTCATACCCTTTCTCTGTCCTTAAACCGGATAGCTTGCTGATTTGGCCAAGAGGCCGTGTGTTATTAAAAGAGCTTTATGCCTTATGCTCTGCTTCTATCTCTGGTTAGTTGCAATTCATTTTAAGTTGGTAAGTTTCTTAATGCTTAGGTTTGTTTCTTTCTCTGAAGACACCTACTTTATAAGTTCATAAGAATTAAATACAATGGTTGTAGATAAAATAGTAAGAACATAGCCCATATATCATGAATGTTAGTGTGCTGTACTTGTCTTCTAAGACACACAAATTTCACACGGCTACCATTTAACATTCATTTGGTGCCAAGCATGTTGTATGTTTATATATATAAAATCTATATATGATAGCCCTCCATATCTGAGGGTTCTGCATAAGATGACTTAATCAACCATGGGTGAAAAATATTAGGAAAAAACTATAGTTATATGGAACTTGTACAGATTTCTTTCCTATCATTTTCTCTACCTAACAGTATGGCAACTACTTACATAGCCCTTATATTGTATTCGGTAGGAAATGATTTAAAGCACACAGAGCGATGAGTGTGGGCTACATGGAAACACTGCACCATTTTATACACTGGGCTTAAGGATTCAAGGATTTTGTTTTCTGAGGGGAGTCCTGGAAATAACTTCTGCAGATACTAAGGGACAACTGTTGTATTCTCTCCATTCCACATGAAAATCCCGCGAGGTTAAGATGAGGAAACCGAGATAAGTTGCTGTTATGGGGAATGTGTGGTTCTCGCCTAACTACTGCACACAGTATATGGAGGATCAGGGATTTCAGCGGAAGTGGTTTTTGAGCATCACAGTCTAATACAGTTTTGAGCATTGCAGAGAGTGCTTCTTAAAGGCAGATTCTGGGGCCTCCAATCCAAGGATTCTAGGTCTGGATGGGACCAAAAAATTGCAACTTTGACAGACTGCCCAAGTACTTGAAAGCAGTTTATGCAGAACACCTTAATTTGGTTTGTTTGTTCTGTGAGCCACCACCACAGCCCCAGGCCTTAAGCCACAGGAGGGGAAGTTCACAGGCAGGTTTTTCACATGAACTAAAATTTAATTTAGGTAAGTAACGCTCTGCTCATCTGCAACTCTTCCTCCTCATCTCAAGATGATGATCCTCAATACTCCATAGCTCCCCTGCAGCTCTGGGTATCTTTAAGGGACTTTCTTGATCAGTTTAACTCTGAAGCAAGCAGATGTAACTCTGCCAGGGCTTTGTGAAACTGTTATGAATCATGATCTCTGGTAACCTTGATTTTCTTATCTATAAGCAAGGATGACATTCACTCATAGAGTAACTGTAAGGCTTACCACTCTGCCCAGCACATGATTAAGTGTCCGTAAATGGTAGTGTTATTTTTAAATTTATTTTTTGAGTGAGATGTCAGGCACTCTGTGAATCAGCTCTCAGGTTAGGAAAAACTTCCCCGCAGATTATTTTTTTGGAGAATGTAGGGAAAGTGATGGACCAGTAGTCTCCAATAAAAATATAATGTAAGTCACATATATAATATTAAATATTTTAGTATCCACGTTTTAAAAAGGTGAACTGAATTTCAATGTTTTACTTAACCAAATATAAAAATAGAAATTACAGCATGTCATCAACATAAAATTATCAATGAAGTATTTTTTCATACTGTCTTTGAAGTCTGTACATTTTATACTCCCAACATATCTCAACTTGGGCACTAAAATTTCAATAAGTGAAATATAGTCCTACTCAAAGTTGTGTTTAATGTAAATATGTTATCCTTCCTGCTTTTAAATTTAGTGAAAATTATGTAAAACACAAATATTTAAGTGTCTTAGTCCTAGTAGCTATATTTCAACTTTTCAAAAACCACATGCGACGAGGGGTTACTGTTTTGGACAGAGCAGGGTTGAGTCTTTTCTTGAATTTTGCTTGCACTTCTAGGACCTCATGGGTTCATTTTTGTGTTGTATGTCCCTTGGCTAAGATGGCCGGTTTCACATTTTAAAAGCCAATTCACAGTGTGAGAGTCTACAAGCCACTTTTCACGTATTCACTGAAGATTTGTCTTTGCCCATGAATCAGGCTCCATCAAGCACTTTTATGGAAGCAGGAAAGTGGGCTATTGATTTGGACTTCAGAGAAACAAGCCGAGGACGGCGTGGGTGAATCACTTTTGGCCTCTGTTTTTTATCACCGTCTTCCGGCGAGACGACAGATTTATTTACCCTCTATTAGGGTTAGCGCTATTCACCTTCCTGACAAGCAAACTTCGCAGTTTGCACTTCTCAGTGTAAAGGTCTCTCCCGAAACCAGGCAGGAGCGCTGAACTTGCAGAGAGAGGGATTTAGCCAAAGCCCCTTGCTATTTTTAGCCAGGGCCACTGCGAGCCATCAAGTTTCTGGATAGAGAAACGCACCCAGCGACAAAACAGATACTCAGGAGGCCAAACCCTCGCCAGGTCCCGCTCGCAGCCTCCGGAGACGACTCCCACCGAAACCACGATTGTTTTCCGGGGTGGCTCGGCCCGCCCCGCCCAGCCGAGCGCACCGCTCCCCGCAGCCTCGCCGGGACGGGGGCGTGGCCATCATCCCCGGGGCGTGGCCTGGCAGGGGCGGGCCCTGACGGGGCGTGGCCTGGCGGGGGCGTGGCCTGGCGGGCGGGGCCGGCGGCGACGAGGCGGAAGTTCCCGCAGGCCCGGGACGCGCGCCGGGCGAGTCACTTGTCAGCGCTCGTCTGAGGCGGAGGCTGCGCGGCGTCCCGAGGTGAGCGGCCGCCGGCGGGAGGCTCCGCTTCCCGGCGGGCGGGGAGGAGGGCCGCGCGGGCCGGGCGCCGCAGGTGCGGCGGAGCGGAGCGGGCCGGCGTCGCGCGGACCTCGGCGGGACCCCCGGGCCGGCGGGGAGGCGCGCTGGTTGGTGTCTGCGGGCGGGCTCTCGGGCTTCCGAGCGGCGCTTACTCCCCCTCAGGACTCCCAGCTGGCAGCCGGTCCTCGGGAACTTCCCGGCGCCCCGAAAGAAAGCTCGCTTCTCAGCGCCCGCCACGATCCCAGAGTCAGGGTTCTCGGGCGCGCGTGGGACGGCGCCTTCGCGGGCCTGATACCAGTGGGAGGGCGGGCGAGCGGACGGCGTGTCCGTGACCCCGCTCCCCACCCCGAGCCCGGCCGGCGGGCGGGACGCGTTCGGCGTGTCCGTGACCCCCGCTCCCCACCCCGAGCCCGGCCGGCGGGCGGGACGGGTCCGGCGTGTCCGTGACCCCGCTCCCCACCCCGAGCCCTGCCGGCGGGCGGGACGGGTCCGGGGTGTCCGTGACCCCGCTCCCCACCCCGAGCCCGGCCGGCGGGCAGGACAGGTCCGGGGTGTCCGTCACCCCGCTCCCCACCCCGAGCCCGGCCGGCGGGCAGGACGGGTCCGGCTTGTCCGTGACCCCGCTCCCCACCCCGAGCCCGGCCGGCGGGCAGGGCAGGTCCCGGGTGTGACCCCAGGTCCCTCCCCAGCCTGCCTTCCCACCCGCTCCGGAGCCTTATTTGGCCAACGGGGCTAGGAGCGAGGCTCAGCTGAAAAACGCGCCCTGGCTGCCTCCTCCCACGCCTGTTGACTTTAGTCCTTCAGCTCTGCCTCCATTCTGTCTGCAGAGGGACAAAGATCATCTCAAGACATTTCTCTGTAGTTTCAGGTTCTTCTTGTCACTGTGCAGTTAGCTCATCGCGAGTTCTTTCTCCTCCCACCCACCAGAGAAGCTGAAATACAAGTGTGGGAAACACCAGGCTTCTCTCTCTAGCTCTAGAGCAAAGACTTTAGACTTGACCTAAAAGAAGATCCACAACCGCACAGAAATTCCAGCGTGCTCTGTGTGTTTGAGAGCAGAATGGACTGCTATTTCCTGCCTGTTGGTATTTTAGGAAAGGTTTGGGCCCTCATAACCAGATAGAGGAGGCCCAGGAAAGGCCAATACAAATGTTGCCATCGCTGAAGGGTCAGAATATTTTAAGACGAATGAATTCCAAGTGAAGCTAGCAGAAGGAGAATCTGGGAAAGAATTGACCCTGGTTTTGTAGTGTGGCTGTGACCTTGCAGTGCTGGCCAATTGTAGTAACACATGGGATGCGTGAGGAAGGGGGTCCCCAAGTTAAGTCACTTGTAACTAGGATATATACATTTTCATGTAGGGAAAAATGGGATCAGAGGAATTTGCACCTTTCATATTCTTTCCTTGTCACAAGTTAAAGATTAAAGAAGGAGGACGGTGGTCTGCGAAGTATCATTTGGCTTTATACACTTCTGATTTGTATTGTGTCAATACTAAAACTTTCTCTACTAGTTTATAAAAATCTCTCTTTTTTTTGGTGCTGGGTTTCGAACTCAGGGTCTTGAGCTTGCTAGGCAAGCACTCTAACGGTTGAGCTAAATCCCTAGCCCTGAAAATCTCCTCTTTTTATAGTGGGAAAGCAATTAATATATAGCTTCGTATTAACTCCCAGGTTTTTGTTTTTCACCTGTGTGTAACAATTTGACTTCTGGTGTGGCCGATGGCGTTTATAGTGGTCTGTGGCTGCTGCTTCAGTACTGAGGGAATGTGTTACTGCCTACGAGTCAAATATGACCATATCTTTGGAAAAAACCCATTTACTTTCTAGTACAGTTCATATTATTCCTGAATTAATTTTTATTGAACTAAGAACCGGGCTTGTTTTAAGGTATTACCTCGTTTTTCCTTTTTGGGATGATGGAATCTGTTCCTATTATGTATACCCAGCGGTTCAAATATCTGCATCTGCTATTATGGATTTGGTGAGATGGGTTAGGAACTTGGAATGGTTTTAAAAAGATGAAAAAAATATTTTAAGACAGTTAATAGTATAAGGTAATGATTTGGTTTAAGAGCTCAGACTTTCTAAGGAAGTGTTTCTTCAACAGCTTTGTTGTAAAAAGTGTCTTAAAATTATAATTTTATACACCTGTTGTGGTTTTAATTTTTTTTAAAGGAGCTATTACGTTTCTTAGTGTTACATTTAAAAAACTTCATTCCTCCCAACGTCTCCTACTGCCATAACTATCAGTAGGAAATCCCAAGTCAGACTTAAAAATATTTGAAAGTATTACTATAAAGTCATCATAAGCACATTTACAGCAAAACAGCGGAAAGAAAACACTGCAGCACTGGTTCTTTTCTAAAGCGCCCGTTTAATTGTGTGCATTAAGGTTGGCCTTATACTTCTGCCATTTTTAGTCATAGTCCTGTTCATGGGATGGTAAATGCTTACTCTCTACTTTGCCTAATGAGGTATGTGTACATACAAAAAAAGCAGGTTCTGACTGAAGTATCTGCTCTCGTTGCTTACCTGAAGGAAGAGCAAATATCTAAGTGTGGAAAATATCTTGACTCTTAGAAAGGGAATCTGAGTTGTAGTTCATGATTGGAGATAATGCTTTTGTGCATTAAAAGACAATTTCTCATTTTAAAGAAGAAAGGATTCAGAAACTATGAATGGGAATCTACTGATTTTTAGTCCTTTTCGTGTGTTAGAAATTAAGTGTACTTGAAGAACTCTTGTCAACTGCAGGTAGTGTGAGATAGAGGAAAAGGGAAAATAATTTTGAATGAAATGTGAAATAAAACTTTTGGACTAGAGGTGTAGCTTGGTGGGAAAGTGCTTGCCTAGCATGCGCAAGGCCCTGGCTTCAACCACCAGCAAGCACCCTGCCCTGCCTCCCTCCCCAGAACTTGTTCTTATATACTTGGCAGTGTTGGAAAGTATATTGAAGTTTGTAGTCAAGAAACCACAAGGTTGGATTGTAGCAACTTATAGATGTGATAAAAGATTCTGGTAGATAATTTTTAGGCCCAAGTTGGTATGAGTGTAAAAATTTTGTATTAATTAGATAATAGATTTCTCTTCTTGGAGTAAAATCAATGAGGAACTGAATGGACTTGTTCTTTATATCCCTTAACCCCCAATACTGAACATAGTTTAGTTAGCTTTAAGGTAAATACATTTAAATGTACAACAGGGTTTCAAGTAAACATTTTTATTAACTATTAATTTTCTTCTAGTTTCCTGTATTTCCTGGCATTGGACTTTGAGCCATTAGAACCATGAGCAACTACAGTGTGTCCTTGGTTGGCCCAGCTCCGTGGGGTTTCCGGCTGCAAGGTGGCAAGGATTTCAACATGCCCCTGACAATCTCTAGTGTAAGCAAACTTTACAGATTTTGTTACAGATGTTCATTCAATTCCTGGTCCTGGAAACCTCAGGACTGAGTAGTTGAATTCTCTGTTGATCTGTACTATATTTATTACCATTAGGTGTGGGACATGTTCTTGGGAAGTTTAGTTCTCTGATAAAGGATGAAAGAAAGGAATTTAGCAAAGATAATTTATTTCAATTCAGCTTATTTTCAGCCTTCCTCATATAAGCAAAAAATAAAATGGAAAGGCATTTAACTAGGGAACAGAGTCTAAAATTTTGAACTGCTCCTAATTTGGGGAATACTTTGAGCCTATGACTCTTTTTTCTTTTTTGTTAGTACAACTGGTTTGTAGTACATAATGATTACATTTAACATGGGGAATTTGTGAGTATACATAACACATCTTAATTTTTTCAATTCTCTTTCCTTCCTGACCCTTCCTCACTCCAGCCACCTCTTCTTACCCTCCCCATTTGCAAAAGCTCTATTTCCATTTTTTAAAAATTTTTTCTAAAAATCTCTTTACCCTTTCTTCTCTAACCACCCTCCCTCCATCTTGTTACCCTTCTCATTTGAAAAAGATCTTCCTACTTCCCAATATCTTTTTCTTTTTTTGGCTCCTTATTTATACTTTGGGTTTCTTATGTCCTTTTTAGCTCCAAAGCTGTTTTATTAAGAATTATTGATGAAAATTGAATAAAATGACTGTTCTTGGTATTATTTCTTCAGCTCACTGTCGGGTGGAGGGGATGGTCAGAAGCTACTTATCTTTGAAAAGAAAACAAAGGGCTTAGATCTTTAACTAGATAGCCTATGAGTAATAGTGTTTCACCTTTTACCTTTTTTTGGCTTTAGTTAAATGTATTCTGTGAGATATATGTATATATATATATGTATATACATACTATATATATATATATTTTTTTTTTTCTGGGAGGGTGCTGGGGATTGAACTCAGGGCCTTGTGCTTGCTAGGCAAGCGCTCTGTCACTTGAGCTAAATCCCCACCCCCTATTCCGTGATATGTTTTAAGAATGTGTCATGATGCTGTTACTGATGAGGGGAATAATTATTGCTTCTACTTACTGAAGCTTGACTATGTGTCCAACACTGTTTCACTCATCATCAGTAGGTAATTATTTCTATTAATGAGTTGTACAGCTCTCTAGAGGTTTTTGTGTATTCAGATAAATACGAATTGCTTGTTTTAAATGAATTTTTTGGTTTGTTTGTTTGTTGTTTTTGGTGCTGGGGATCGAACTCAGGGCCTTGTGCTTGGTAGGCAAGCGCTCTAACCACTGAGCTAAATCGCCAGCCCCCTTAAATGAATTTTTAACATACAAAAAAATTAAGTCATACATATTCATGGGATACCACATAATATTTTGATACATGTGTACATTTCATAATGTTTAAGTCAAAGTAAAACATACTTATCTCCTCACACATTTATCATTTCTTGATGGTGAAAACTCAAAATCTTTTCTTCTGATAAGCATGGATTTCTACTACTCTTTAATTTGCTTTTTTTCTCAACAAGTTACATGGAGAACTTTCCCTATTAATAGATAAGGAGGCTCTTTTTAATGGAAGTATTATTTACTTAATCAATTCACTACTGAATGGCTTTCATGTTTCCAATATTGCTAATACCAACAATGCTCTAGTAGATACCATATAATTCATACATACGTATGTGAATATATAGATCATTTGGATAAGTTGTGTCAGTTTACACAGTTCTGTTAAGCATGAAAATACCTATTCCATGTTCCTTCTGCTCCAGTCCCAGTCTTACCAAGAATCCTTGGGATTTTTCACCAAGTGCTATAACTTTATCATCTTATTTAATTTTCACAACAATCCTAAGTAAGGGTGTTATTCCCATTGTACAGAAATGCTGTGAGCTAATAGCTCATCTGGAAATGCTGACTTTTAATCAGTTATGACATGCTCCCTGTAATCACTCACTTTATCTTAAATTTAGTTAGATTGTTTCTCTAATCAGATATTTAGAAGGCTATCATTTTGTTTAATTATATGTACATGTATAGATACATAAATATGTATGTACACATACTCTGCATCTTACATGCCTGCTCTTACTGTCTGTATGTGTGTGTGTGGATGTGTGTGTGTGTATATATATTTATATATCTATCTTTAACTTGATTTTGAAAGGTTAAAACTAAGTTTGTATCATAACCCTGTTAAAATACTGCAAATACCCTATTAATTAATGCAGTTTTCATTACTTGTTGGTTGTGGATTTTTCAAATAGTTATCTTTAATTTATCACCCATTTCCATCTTGATTCTGGGTCATCAGATTTTGCAAGGAAATACTACACAAATAATTCAGTCTGCAGTTTTAAGACCTTTTGTGGTTGGGTGAAATTTTAAATGTGAAGTATCCATGTGAAAATATATGTTGTGATTTATTCCTGTTTGGACGAAGCAGGGTTTTTCTCCTACTGAAGATCTGTTATAAGGAAAGACTAATGTCTGTTTTTGTTTTAACATTATTTTATATTAAGTGTTAGTTTCCTACTTTATTTTAATTAAAGAAAGTTATTGTGTAGTATAAAATACTACAGTTTTTGGCAGAAGAAAAGTCCAGAAACAGATTGAGGCCTATGTGAAATAAATGTAATTGTTCTTCTGTTGCTCAGTAATAGAGATAAGTGGTTTGTGTAAATTGTATGATACTGTGGCTTGAAAAAGTTTCTCATGCCTTAGTTCCTGGCAGAAAATTTGAGGTGCTAGCTCCAGTTGTGATGCCGATACAACAGAACACTGTGTACATACATACGTGCCCTCCCCTGGCACGGCGGAATGCTTTCCTTGGGTAGACAGAGTGCTAATTAAAGGATTTTGAACCTACTGATTAAAAGAGACTACGTTAACAAAGCCGCTGAGTTATTTCTGTTCTCTTACAAGAGTCTCTGCCATGACTGTGACCTTTCTGGGCCTTGTGCAGTGGGGCATGCAGTTCATTCTGGACTGGAGAGGGCTGGAAGAGGAGGGAGGGGAGAAGGGAATGTTGGCTCAACTGGTGCTAGGCTGTTGGCCTTTCAGAATGGTTATTTTTAACCCCTTGTGTGGTTCAGTTTAAACATGCCTAGTAACTAATTTATATTGTGGTAAGATTATTAATGTTATACATTTTTAACTTTCATCTTAATTAGTCCTCTGATTATACTCATTCTGCTTTATTATGTAAAATTACTAGGATGTTTTTCAGTGATCACCAGTTCTTTAATTAATAGTATTAAGAAGCAATTAAAACCTACAAGCATGCCATAAAACATATAATTTAATGATTCTCTTATTTTAAAGATGCATGTGAAATTCTTAGCAAGGTTTGGCACACACCATTCTCTCAATTGCTACCTTTTTATTTATTTATTTTTTTTTGTGGTGCCAGGGATCAAACTCAGGGCCTTGTGCTTGCAAGGCAAGCACTCTAATCACTGTCAATTGCTACCTTTTTAAAGAATATAAAGTTGAAAAGAAGATTATTTAGAGGTTTGAAACATTAAGTTCCCCACAGGTGTAGGGAATATAACAATTTTTTTTTAACTTACAGTTTGCTGAAATTGTAAAAGAAAAAAGGTGTCAGATGTCTGTACTTAAACTGGGAACCTGCATCTTTGTTTTTAGAGTTCAAAAGTATATTATTTTTCCTTTGGTCAGATATTTCATGAACTCAAAGGGCTATTTACATTCTTTTATAACATTGGAATTCTAGGATATCAAGTTGTGTTTTGAGATAAATAAGCCACTGGCAGGGACTTGAACATTCTGTTTTCTTGAGGTTTTGTTGTACCAGCATACGAAAATGCTGAGTAAGACTTGTCTTGTAAAGAATGTAAGCTGTAAATTTTTAACATGTCACTCATTGTTTTTTAAACCTAGATTGTATAAATTTTGTGTAATATATGTGTGTGGATTTCTAAGATGGGATTGGCAGTTCCTGCTGTTTTAAAGAGACCCTCAGATCTGCACGATCCGAAGTAGATGATCACGTCTCCTTGTCTTTAGTTTGCTGTCCTTAAAATGTAGTGCTGGCTGCAGGAGTTTGCAGGCTGTCTTTTTATGACCCTGTGTTTATGGGAATTGCCCTAAAGCCATGGAATGCTAGGATGGGTTTCATTGTAGCAATGTGGGTTTGTTGGTCTTTGCCAGTATTTTTTTTAAGAAGAAATAGGAGACTTGTTGCACAGTTCAGGGCTATATTTTGGCAAGTTGATGTTCCTCATGATGGAATTACAGGGAGAATTACATATTTGTGAGTAACATCTTTTAAGCTCAACATCCTCAAGCTGAACTGCTTGGCTGTGTGTTATTTTCTAATGTATGTGTAGCATTGGAGCTTTTTTCATCATTGTTGATATTTGGACTTGTAGAAGATGATCTCTGAATTCTCTATTAACACATTTTTGGATGTTTCTTTATTAGAATAGAATGAGATCAGACTTTGATTCTCAACAGTTAAGGGAGGATAAATTATTACAGGTACTGAAAAAATTTTAGTTGATTTTGAAAAACAGAAAATTTTCATTTCTTGAGGTATGAAGGCATGTTTGGGAATATAACACAGAGTAGAGTAAGACAAAATTGTGAAATACTTCACTGTGAATTTATTTATTCAGTTGGTTATAGGAATACTTCATAGAAGCCACTAAAGGTTGAGTAGTAAAGAAATAAGCACAGTGCTGCAGTGCTAATCAGTGTTCTAAGACCTGTCACAAGACAGTATCTAATGAGATAGAAAAGATACTGATAAGTGTTTCTCAATTTTAATGGATATAAATCTTTTGTGTGGGGATTGACTTCCTTCAGAAGAAATTGATTGAAATGAACCTTGAAAGTGGGAATTTGAACACCTGCACATGAACATTTTTCTGTTTTCAATGCGTAGTGCAGGTGAAGACTTTGCCATTGCTCGAGTCATAGCAAAGCTGTGAATGTAGTTGAGTGATTCTCCAGACAGGCCAGCTGCAGAGTTTCCCTCCTGGAGGAGGACAGAAAGGCGCTCAGTCCTCTTAAGCTGAAATGGGAGAACTATCCTACCTTGAATAAATGGGCCCATTGTTACTTTTAAGCTGTGAGTATTTTGTTTTACATTCCCTCCCAACTACTCTGTCAGTATGCCAAGTTGGAAAGTTAATTTAGTTTATGTAACTCCATAATGTATATTCCACACGTATGTTCACTTTCTCCTTTTAAAATACTAATTGCCTCTTGCATGTGGCTCAGAAATTTGTCTTTTCCCCTGTGGTAATTTTCTGTCACTAGTGGTCACAAGTACCAAGAATCTGAAGATAATTCTGAAGGTACTTTACTGGTAAAGAAATAAAAGCCTTATCAGCATGTTTTATTGTAAATTAGAAGTTTTAGAAGAAAGAGCTTATTTAATTTTAATAACTGTTGGTCATTTGAGGAAGTCATACTTTGTGGGAATCTTACTGGTAGGCAGGACTTTGACATTTGATGGAGGAAACAGAAGGTGTTGGGTAGAGCAGAAATAGCAGTTTAGAGTAAAGAAAGTTGTCGTATAACCTGTTCACCTACTCATGAGTTAAGTATAGTATCATCTACTTAAACCGAGACTATTTCTTGAAGCCAGGAGAGTCATTTTCCGTTACTTTTGAGAACTGTTGAGGAAAAGAGCTTGCCTTTGTAATGGCTGTGGGTCAGGGTGCCTGTGAATAGACAGCTGGTTGTCTCTGTCCATGACATCCTGTTTGCAGAAGTTCTTAACCAGACTGCCATATCCTCAGGACCAGTCTTGTCCTTTTGCCCCAATTACTACTGCATAGAGGGGAAATCTGATATTATTTAGTTAATCTAGAAGCAAATATTGCTCTGAATAAAAAAGGAGTTGAAGCTGGGCGTGGTGGCACACACCTGTAATCCCAGCGCTCAGGAGGCTGAGGTAGGAAGATCGCTGTGAGTTCAAGGCCGGCTGGGACTACATAGTCCCCAGCCTAGACTATGCAGTGAGACCTTGTCTCAAAAAAAGAAAAGAAAAGAGAAGAAAAGAGTTGTACTTTGGCATCTTATAAGGGTTTCTTATGTTTCAGCTTTGGCAGATGAGACTCTAGGTGTTTGTTTTAGTTTTGAGATGCAAAAATATTAAGTATGCAGTACAGAGTTTGACAGAACGAGACACTGATGTGTGAACTACCAATATACCGGTATATGTGCATTTTCAAATGAATGACATAATGGAATGAAAAGAGAAGGCATTAACTTCAGTTACTGAAGAGCACTGACCATTGTATCCAGGATTCTTCGGGCGTTCTAAGTGCAGAGCCACTGCATGGCCTTGGCTAGAAGACAGGTTTGATTTTTAATTGACAGAGAAAATCAGAATATTTCTTTAGGTAGGTAGTAAATGATGAATGGACAAAAAACAATCGATGTTGTATGAGTATTTGAAATTAGATTTAGAGGAATTTTTTCTAATGTTTTTAAATTGATTTCTCAACTCTTCCTCATTTTCTTCCCTGTGAATAAGTGGAGTTATTCACCCTTTCATAAAGACTCAGATTTCTTTTATAGCTCGCGCTTTGTCATCCTTCTTCATTTTGTGTGATAATTACTGGGACAAAGTTCATCAACCTTGCTGGTATTTGCATCAGCACTGGAGAGGGCTGAGCAGTTGTAGCAAATGTTCCTGGTAGGCTGGAGTGGAGGAGAGTGAAATGACCCGGGGAAGTTAACAGGAGAGAATGAAAAAGCAAATTTAGATGTCAAGAGGAAAGCAAGGGGCAGTTTTCGGAAGGCCGCAACAGAAATACTTATTTACTGAGTCAAATCTGGTATTTGAGAAATCTTGCTTAATCTTTCACCCCTACCCTGCTTTAAATGGTTCTTTAATGTGTTAGGTAAGATACTCATATGATTCAAAATCTTAAAGTTTGAGTGTAAAGGAAAGAGTCTTCTGTTTCCTGGTCATTCGTTTTTCTGGACTAAGGTTCATACTTTCAAAAATAATCTGTATAAATAGATGGATATAGGTACAGATCTTTCTCATTCAACTCATCATAAACAGTATCCTTAAAAAGAAAAAAAAAACTTATTTGTTGGCATTTTGCTTTTTCTCCTAATGGCATTGTAAATATATCTTCCCCCTTTTTAAATAGCTACATTGTATTTGGATTTGTCATAATTTGTTTAATCAGTTCCTATTTATGAACATTAAATTTTTTCCTACTCTCTCGCTTTCACTGACATTGCAGTGTAATTTTTATACACACACGCACACATACACACAGAGTGTATTTGTCAGATAAATTCCTAGAAATGGAGTTGCTGAGTCAAAGCATTGCACACACTGGTAATTTTGATTGATATTGCCAAGTATCTCTACAGAGACACTCCCGCCCACAAAATCAGAGTGCCCTTTCCCTGTTGTACCTGTGCTAGTTCAGTTTCAGCAGACTTTGATCCTTTCAGTTGAGCCAGTTTCTGTGTCTTTTTTTTTTTGCTTGCTTCGCTTTTCTCTTTCTCTCCCTTTTTTCCTCCCTCCTTTCCTCTCTCCTTCCCTCCCCTCAGCCTTTCTTTTTTTTGTTACTGGCAGTCTTTCCAAGTTGCCCGGGCTGCTGTCTCCCCTGTATAGGATTTAATCATAAGTAGTCTGCTAAGGATTATCTGTGTTTTAATGTGGTTCACTGTTTTCTAATTTACAAGAAAATATATAAAGTAAAAATATATTTGCCCCTCTTTAAATGATACTATTAATTTCTTAGGATAATATTTTTTTATCTCTTCATCCAGAACTTCTGCCAATAATTATCTTGTTTGCTATTTTTAAATGGATTTCCTTTCCATTTAAAAATTCCATTAAACATTACTTTCAATTACCTGGCCAAAAAATTTTCTTGTTTTGTTATTGTGAAATGCTTTTTGGCATATTGCCATCATAGACTTCTTGAAAAATTAAGCAAATCACATTTAATAGATTCAAGGTTATTATCTCTGGTATTTCTCCTGTAGTCAGATATATTGTATGGTTTTGAGTCTTACTCTAGGAGCTGACCATTATGAGTTGTTTGATATGGTTGTGGGACATAGTAAATTCACCCTTATAAGACTGACCGTGCTTTTATTATCAATATTTATTATCTAGTAGAGCTTAAGTCAAGTCACATAGATTTATAGAGTGAGTCAGACATGTTGAAGGTATTTCTAATGTGTGGCATAATATATTCCTTCATTTTAGCTGTGTGTAAGCAGAGAAGTGTATGTGTTGTTAAATATGGTGACAGAAAAAGTAAAGATACCAAGGATGATTGTATGGTAAAGATGGATGAAGGAAGAATTTCCTTTTAATATGTTGCTGTAAGTTTCTAAATTCAAAGTAGGTAAGAATTTGAATCAAATTGGTGAATTACTAAATGCCTTTTGCCCCAGTGTCGGAAAATTGATTTAACAGTAGCCACCATACTTTGTGATAATTGTCCCAGGTAAATTTTGTTTTACAAAAAGAGCAAGTAGTTATTTTAATGACATTAGTGATTGACCCACAATTACCATTGACTGGACCCAGGAATTTGAGTGTTGTGAGAGCCCCACTGGGGATCTACCAATCAGCGTTCTGTTACTGTAGCAAATACCTGGGATAATCGGCTTATAGAGAAAAGGTTTATTTTGGCTGTTTCCAGAGGCTTTAGTCCATGATTGAGTGGATCTGTTGCTTTTAGACCTCTGGTTAGGGCTAGCACATCATGGTGAGAACACATGGTGTGGCAGAACTGTTTACCTTATGGCCTGGACTCCAAAGAGAGGAAGTGGAGAGGCTGTGTTGGAAGACATCTCAATGGGCTTCCTCTTAATGTTTCTGGGGCGTGGGCCTTTGGAGACATTTAAGAACCAAACTATAGCAGGATTTAATTAATAGCCCAGTATTTTTCAAGTGATTTCTAAGATACTAACTTCTAGAGGTAGTAAATTAAGAAATTTAGCCAGAGGAGTTTGTGAATGTTTTAAAAGTATTTTTGTTCTTGAGAAAAGGTACTGGAGGAGGACACATATGCTTTAGAAAACAAATATTTTATCTTTTACTTAAGATCCATTGGAGACGTTCTGGAGAAAGAAGTCTGTTTGTAAATACAGGCAGTGTTAGACATGTAATTTTGGCCATTCCCTTGAACTGTGTCTATGCTCCTAACTCTGAAGTATCCCACAATTGGTTCTTTTGCTCTTTTTTATACTAGGCATTTTTATTTTCTTTATCTGCACTTCTTTCTGTCTGTTTCAGAAAGCTGTAGCTATTTGGTATTGCGTTCTCAGAGTGATACTTTGCTATTTTAGCAGAGAAGGGTATTTCCAAATTCATGACTGCTTATCCTTTCCTTAGGCTAGTTCCTTATCCTCAGGCTGGCACCTTGCCCAGACAAGAATTTTAGAATCCTATATTTAATACCTTACTGCCCTGTTAAAGAATTGTGTTCTTGTTATCTGTTAAATTATTGCTTAACTTCTTTACTTGATAGCCACATTCCACATAAATGGGCCCATTTAAAAGAACTGAATTTATGATCTAAAATGCCAATTTTGAATCCTGAAGTCCTTAGTGTCATCATTCTTTTTGCACATTATTTTCGTTTCTCCTTATCATCCTACAGCTCTATCTATCCTTAAGACACATCTGTCAGGTGCTTTGTGAAATGTTTGACTATTCTAGCTTACTTTGGTCTTCTTTCTTTTCTATGAACTAATAATGATAACTAATAAAATAATAATGATGAAAATATGCTAGCATTTATTGAGCCCTTGTGATTGTCTAGGACCTGTTCCAGATGTTTGTTAAATCGTGAGCCTTTCACACCAATTAGAAAACCTACACTGAACCTTATTTATCTAGATTACATTAGAATTCCCAGTATATGATCTAGTAACTAGTGATTTAAGGATCATAATTATTAAGCGGAGGACAAATGGGAAGCTGGGTTGCAATCAAATTTCTTTTAAATCTGTTAATGTACAAACTTGATAGAGTTAATGGATGACACATTCTGATGAAGCATTTTGGTTTTTCTTGTCTTTAATTTTAATCAGAGTTTGCAGCTGTAGGAGTGTGCCAGGGATTACAGTGATACTGTTATATACTCCCTGTCTCCCAAGGTATAGTCTTCCTGCACATCAGCCAGGATTTGCTCTCTAGATCCGTTCATTCTACTTGTGTTCTTTATTATCATGCACAGCAAAGTTGTACATGCCTGTAATGTGTTACTGCGTAATACAGTCTTTCAAATAGCTGAATGAGTTATTATATTTCCCTTTGAGTCTTGTGAAGTTATTCTATAGGAAGCTGTTTCTTTCTTATGATGGTTTCCTCATCTCTACACTCCTTACATTTATTTTGCATTAAAAGTAGTTAAGTTTTTTGTTCTGTTTCAGTTTTTTTGGTTTTGTTTTGTTTTTTTGAGATAGGGTCTCGCTATGTAATTCAGGCTGGCCTTGAACTCAAGGCACTCTTCCTACCTCAGCCTTCTGAGGGCTTAGATTACAGGCATGTGTCACATGCCCAGCCCAGTAGTTCACTTTTTAAATGACTTTATATTAACTTTCAGAACTGAATCTAACACCTCAGATATGTTAAGACCAATGCAGAAATATAGTTACTAGTTACTAAGTAAGAAAACTGAGTTTTGTTTAACCAGATGGTGAGGGGTTTAGGAGCTACTCTGAGCAGTGGACTTAGCAGAACTTGCACAGTTTTCTCAACATTTTCATACTGTTTGAAAAATGTACAACATTTATATCTTCTGTTTACAGAGAAGAAGAAAACTAGACCTAGCCTATCCTTTGGGCACAAACTCTAGCCTGTCTGGACACACATGGAGACTAGGAGTGCCTACCAGGGGAGGGAAGTTGTGTTTGCTACTTGTGTGAAAGATCAGGGATACTCAGGGGAAGGAATTCAACAAAGATATCTGAAGTATATTCAAGCTTAGTTCCTGGAGTTTTTTTTACTACTACTGATTAATTTTAGAAGAGGTTGGAAAACTCTTGGTATAGTAGGGTATGTCCCTTTGGTATGGTTTCTGGTGCTTCCCTTCTTATTGATGACTCATGTCAGAGCCTAAGAGGAAAAGGTGTTAGTCAACACATGCTTATTTATCTTTTATTATGTATTGGGTATAGAAGGTGAGCCAGCTGTCCTGCCTCTTCCTTCTTTTCTCCTTCCTTCCAGTCAAATCTAAGGCCTTGAACATGCTGGTCAAGTGCTCTACCAGTGAGCTACATTCCCCACCTGAGGGCAGCTTTTCATTTACTGATGTAAGAGCATGTGGAGTATGAAATGGAATATGGGAAGGAGCTTGGAAGTAGGAGGGACTGTACAGGTGGTCCTCCATATCTGCATGTTCTACGTCTATGGATTCAACCAACGAGAAAAAGAATTACCTCTGTACTGAACATGTACAGAATTTTTTGGTCATTCCTTCTTAAATAATGTAGTATAACATATTTTTATGTCATTTATATTAAAAATGTCATTTATAATGATATTATATTCCTCTAGATATTATGCAGACTCTAGAGATGATTTAAAGTTTATAGGAGAATATATACAAATACTATGCTATTTTACATAAGGGCCTTGAACATTTTCTGACTTTTTTATCCACGAGGGATTGTAGAACCAGTGCTCTGTGGATACCTAGGGATAACTGTATATGTAATCAGACCTAGGAAAGAAAATACATGTTCGTTAATCCTACAGTCCATATTCAGGGAGTGGGAGAGTCTAAACTACGATTTACAGAACCCATGGAGGACACACAGAATAACAGAGGAATGTAGAATTTGCTGTACTGTATACTTGCACCTATCAATGGAACAGTTTATCCAGTATCTTTATTGAGTGCTGACCATAAGCTTGGTACTGAAAATACAGAGATAATATACTCTAGTAAGAAGACATTGATACTTCAAAAGTATGTCGATAAGTAAACAATGTAATTAATAGGGTAATGTGCTGGAGAGTGATTGGGGGAAGGGGAAATGGGTGTTGGGAGTACAGGGTTTACTTTAGATTGGGCAATCCAGACAGGCACTTCTGACTGAGGAACAACATTGACCAAAGAAAAAGAACCAATCATGAGAAGAAGCAAGGGAACCTCATTGCAGGCACAGAAAACAGTAAGTACTGTACAGTGCCCTGGGGTAGGAAGGGTCTTAATATGAGCAAGAAGAAGAAAGGAGGCCAGTGTGGTGGAATCGGAGTGAATCATGAAGCCAAGTGAAGGTGAGGTGTATCTAGTGCCAGGATGAGAGAGAGAGAAGTTCATGGGAGCATGGAGAATAATGCTGGGTGTCAGAAGAGGATAACTCTGGGGTTTTGACTTAGATTTTGATTCCACTGGATCAGAGGTGAGCTAGAGAGGGCAGGTTACTGTTATGGTAATCTTACTGCATCTACAGGCTGGTGTGCTTTGTAAATTGCTTTTGATAGAAATTCCGAGGGAAGAATTCCCAAAGTTTTTTTGAGCAAGGGAATAACTGCATGTGGCCTTCAAGGGGACCATTTGGAAGTAAAACACTCATTTTAATATATGTTTGTTTTGAAAATTTATTTGTAGTTATAACACATCCATGATGATTTTTCATTGTTATTTGCACACTGATTACATGTTTTTATTTTGTGTTCTTAAGTTTTTATTGTAAGAAGCAGCTTGTTTCCCAGATGGCGTCTGTTTTCAGTTCCTTGTGATGTTATGACCTTTTCTACTCTAATAAAGAAATGTTGCATACACATCCAGGAGTTGTTTACAAATTGCACTGGTAGCCTATTTGTTAGAATTTGCCTCAAAGACATAGTGAGTGTTAGGATGTTTATCCTTGGTCAGGTCTTTTGAACTGAAAAAGATCTTTTTTTTTTTGGTGCCGGGGATTGAACTCAGGGCCTTGTGCTTAGGAGGCATTCACTCTAACCACTGAGCTAGATCCTCAGCCCCTAATAAGATCTATTTTTAAAAAGAATGTTTTGGTCTCTTGGTTGGTGAATACACCCGATGCCAAGAGTTTAATTGTATGATCCATTTGTTATGTCTGATGGAGGATCTTTACGAAAATTAATGGATTTTTTTCACTTCTGAGCTTTTTAAAAGGGTTTTTATAGTCACTTATTATTAGTTTATTTTTCTTTAAAAAATTTTAACTAGTACACGTTTACTGTACATAAGGATTATATTCACTGCGGGGAATTAGTACATGTACTCTTTTCCCCCTAAAATTATTTTTCTTTTTTTGCCAACATCACATTTATTTATTTATTTATTTATTTATTTGTAAGTCTTTGTCAAGTTAGTTGTCCTAATTACAGATTAACAGCCAAACTAACAGGACAAAAACCATGTAAAACACAAACAATTATATTAAATAAAGATACACTTTCAGAGACATTGTTCATGCTGGATTACAATGATTTCTCTCTTTTTTTGTTTTTCCTATTGTCTGTCTTTTATTTTGCACTTTATATACTGGATTTCTCGTATAAGAGAAACCATTTGATATTTAAACTTGTGTTTCTGATTTACTTTGTATAATAACATTATGGTCTCAAGGTGCACCCATTTTCCTACAAATGATTCAAGTTTATCCTTTATAGCAGAGTAATACTCCATTGTGTATCAGTACTACATTTGCTGTATCTCTTCATCTGTTGATGGACATACAGGCTGCTTCCAAGATTTAGCTATTATGAGTATGCTGCTATAAACATAGGTATACATGTATCACTGTAATATGTCTTTAACTTTTTGGGAAGATACTTAGAAGGAGAATAGCTGGGTCAAATGGAATTTCTGTTTTTAGTGTTTCGAGGAATCTCCAGACTGATTTCCATAATGGTTGTACCAGTTTATACTCCTACCAACAATGAAGACGTGTTGCTTTTTTGTACAGCTTCAACAGCATTTGCTATTGTTTGATTTCTTGAAGACAGTCATTCTTTCTGGAGTGAGATAGAATCTCAGTATTGTTTTAATTTGCATTTCTCAAATGGCCAGCAATGTTGAATGTTTTTTCATGTATTTATGGTTATTTGTACTTCTTCTGAGAAATGTCTATTCATTTCAGATGCCCATTTTTTGATTGAGTCCTTAAATTTGAAGGATCTAGTTTTTTTGAGTTCTTCGTATATTCTAGATATTAGTTCTTTCAGAAGTAGCTGGCAAATTTTTTCCCATTCTGTAGGTAGGTTCTCTCTTCACTCGTTTCCTTTGCTGTGCAGTTGTTTTTTTAATTTGATGTGATCCTATTTGTTGATGCTTGGTATTATTTCTTAGGCAATTGGGGTTCTGTTCAGAAAGTCTTTTACATACCTGTGTCTTTAAGAGTTTTACCTATTTTTATCTCACAGCAGATAGACTGTTTCTCTTTTAATATTTAGATCTTTGATCAATTTCGATTTTAGTTTGGTGCGTGGTCAGAGATTTGGATCTAGGTTCAGTCTTCAGCTGTGGATAACCTGTTTTCCCAGCGCCATTTGTTAAGGAGGCTGTCTTTTCCTTTTGAACGTGTAGAAGCTCCCTTGATTAGGGTTAATATCTAATAGAAGGATGATTGATAGTTGATACTTCAGTAATTAACTTCTAGCCTTAAACTTCATATTTTATAAAGATAGTGATTATAATGATTTTATAATTTATAATGACTTTATAATGATAGACATCTGTGAATACTTTAGCAAAGCTAATACATTAGTATTATATTTTTTATTGATTTTTCTCACAGTGATCTTGTATGATTTATATTTCTTCCTAGGATTCCACTTCAGGATTATGTTTTGTTATACTGTATTCTACACGTTGTCAAGTGTAGTTATGGGCCAGCTCTGGAGCAGAATGGATGTGTGAGACCTGGCTCTGTAATTACTAACCATATGGATTTGGGCAGCTATAAATTACTTAGCTGTGCCTCACGTTCTGTACCTGTGAAACAGGAGTAAAAATAGTATTTATGTCATTAGGTTTTTGAGAGTATTAAATAAATTAATACATGTAAAGTCCTGAGGACAGTGCATGACACACAGTAAGTATTCAGTTAGGGTTACCTAATGACAATAATAACAGTCAAGGTTACATTCTCTTTCTCTCTCTTTTTTTTTTTTTTTTTTGAAGTACTTGAGATTTGAACCCAGGGCCTTGCACATGATAGGCAAGTACTCTGGCATTGCACCCTTACACCTGTATAATGAAAATTTAGTAGTAATATCTAGTTAAGGCAGTTTTGAGACCATTATTAAAATAGTATCTCAAGGGCATTCTCAAATGATATCTTTGGAATTCAGTTCTGATTTTCTCTTGTGAAGGTTGTATTAGCAACACTCTTCCCAGTGTGTGCCCACAGGTGTCCATGTGCCTACCCGACCCTGAAGTAGTCCAATTACTTCATGAGGTGTCTTCTTTATCATGCATGCACAATAAATATTTATTGAATGAATGATCTATTTCCTTTTTCCATTTGTTATGGTCTGGCATAAGCTCTCAAATAACATTGAAAGGAGAATTGACACTTAATACTCCATTTAGACATTCCACAGTTACTACCATTCACTATATATATATATTGTAAGTGGATGATATACTATATTGCTGGTAAAAGGCGTCTGTTCTAGGGAATGCCTTTCTTCTCCAGTGAAGGATAAATTTGGTTATAACGAAAAATACATGAAGTGAACTGTGGTCCAGATGAGCTAAACAACACATTTATCATTTGTACTTTTGCTTTCCAGGGATGTTTACAATATCAACAGCCTTTGGGTGTGGGACTCGGTACTCTTTCTCTGCTGTCCTGGCTCTAGCCACCTGGGTGTGGACTGGGTGCTTGACTCAGAGCCATTAAAGACAAAAGTTAAGTTATCTCTACATGACCACACTTACTATAAGTTCCCTGAATTTTAAAAAATCTGAACTTTAGCCACACAAATAAACGTAAATTAGTGTCATTCATTGATTTTTAAAACCCATCTGCAAATATTTATTGAGCGTTTGTAATATACTAGATAACTGTCCTGGAAACTGGAGACCTAGCACGAATAAAAGAAAGTCTGTATCTTTGCAGATCTGTTTTAGGAAGGTCTGTTTAGGATGAAACGATAATAAGGAAAAAAGTTGGTGGTAAAATAGTGTGGGCCAAAACAAATTATGGGGAAATTGGTGATTGAATGGGGATTACTAATTTGTAGAAAGTGAGCAAAGTAGGCCCCGCAGATGAAGAGGAGAGAGTGGACATGTTCTCAGAGGATTGAAGGGAATTGGTCGGGTAGTTTATGGACAGAAGCACTTTTCCCTACAATTAAAATAGGATCTTGTTAACATAAATTTTTTGTTTCTGGTACACGGTAAATATTTTCTCTCAAGTTTGAAACATCTGCTGATTGAAACATTTTATTAAGGGCTATCGTTAATTATTAACAGTATTTAAAGTTTCAAAGAAAAATATTGGTATTTGCTTTCTGGTTCTGTTGTTTATTTGTAGAAAGAGTGACTGAATGGGAAGAGGGGTCAGCTTATATATGCAAATATAATAATATATATAGTTCAGTGGTAATAACTTTTATGAGTGGGTGACTGCTCAGGTATTTTCATTGCCTTCATCCTGACAATATTCACTTTAAAAAAATTAAGATGAAATTAAATTATTTTTGTCTTTAAAGTAAAATGCAAATTATTAGTGGCATATTAATATGTAAAATGTTTTAGACTGTTTAGAGATTTGTTAAATAATATCTGAAATTGCTTTTTAAGTTTTACTTTAAAACTGTTGCCTGGGAAACTGTGGTCTGATTCACTGCAAGGTTGCTAAGATATTTCATTAACACCTGAAATTAATGACCTTTTGAAGACAGCTAATTTACCTGGTGAACTGGAAACCGTAGGCTAGTTGTCGTGGCCTCTGTTATGTAGTTAGTAGGCTGTCCTCATTGAAATTTTAGATTAAAAAAGAGTAAAATATTTTCTTCGGGAGGGCAGTGTTTCCAAAGTATTTTTATTTTGTTACCATCATTAAACCTCCGTTCCTTTTAAAACACGTTTTATTATTGCTAGATAATTATCTAAGTTACCCAATGAAGAGTTTCACAGTTGACTGTGTTACTCTTTGCATCAGTTCCCCCACTGGTTTATTTTTTTCTCCCAAAGGAGGGGGGCCAAGAAGTGTTGGAAACCTCCTCATCAGAGGCCGCTGTATGAGGGAGGCCCAGATGGATTCATTTCAGACGAATGGGAAGGCACCACATAGAATGCAGATAATGTGCTTCTCTAGGGGTAGTAGTTGTTCTAAAACATAATTTACAGTGATTTTTGTGAAGCACATATTTTCTTCAGCAAAATCTGAAAGTTGATGTAACAGGCTGTTTAAGGTTTTTTTTTTTCCCCCTTCAATTTAGGCACGAGTCTCATGATCAAATTTGGCTTCCCTCCAAATGATGGTGATTATTTCCATTGGGACTAAATTTTCCTTTTAACTTAAAGTCCTAGTGCCTCTTTAAAAGGAGAACAGGGATAAAACAATAGGAAAAGAGTAGAATGATGGTTAACAGGGATAAGGGGCAAAGGTGGTGTTTAGTGGGTATAGTTTCAGTTGTGCAAGAGGGAAAGTTTTGGTTCTGTTGCCTAACAATGAATATATTTGATTCTACTGATGGTGCAGGTAAGGATTAAGGTGATTAAATAGAAAAAAACATGAAAGATTTTTTTTTTCTTGAAGTTTCCAGGGAAATTTTTAATAGCATTTAGTTAAGAACATACAGGCAGCAAATTATTACTGCCTTTTTAAATTGTGGGAACTAGGGGTTGGGGATTTAGCTCAGTGGTAGAGCATTTGCCTAGCAAGTGCAAGGCTGGGAGTTTGATCCCCAGCACCCCACCCCCAAATAACAAATAAATAAATAAATTGTGGTAAAGAAAATTTAACCTCAGAGATTGGTGTAGTAATGGTAATGTGATTTCTTAACTAAATTGAACAGACTTATCAGGACATAGTCTCTGACACTATAAGGTTTGTCACAATTGTCCGATCACCTCCCAGTTCAAGAACTCTAAAGTAATTCGCTTCTGCCTTCTGTTAAAACATGTATTTAACACCATAAATATTTGATATATGTTGTTTTCTGGAAATTATTAGGTAACTCTTGAAGTTGTATCATATCTAAACTAAAAATATGTCGTAAATATATGTGCCTACATATTGCCTGAGTATAATGTACCACACGCCTTTAATCCCTGCACTCTGGGAGGCTGAAGCAGGAGGATTGCAAGTTTGAATTCAGCTGGGCAACTTAGTGACTTAGGGAGACACTGTCTCAAAATTAAACGAACAAACAAATACATAAATTAGCTGATGATGTAACTTAGTACAAAGGCCAAGGGTTCAATTGTGTAATGATACATCTTGGGTCTTTCTCCATCATGCTTTTGGGTCATTGGAATTATTATCCCTCTTTTGGTTGTATATTATTCTGTAGCATTTGTTCTATACTTAAATTTTTTTTGTTTATTTGTCGATGGTTTAGATGAAATGTAAAAAATACAAAAATAGGCAGAGTATTACAGCCTTTGATAAGACTGTGGACTCCGGAGCCATCCATTGTGGGTTCAAAGCCCAGTAGTGATAGTTTCTTGCTGTAAGTTACTGAAGTTTCTGGGTCTGAGTTTCTTCACCTGTAGAGTGGCGTGATTAACAGTATACTGGTATTGCAGGCTTTCTGTGAAGATTTCATTCATATTTCTGAGCCCTTGGAACATAACCTGGCAAAGAATATATCCAATATGAATGTAGATTGTTTTTATTATTCTTGTGGATCCACAGTTGCCAATATTTTATGATAGAGGTGTATTGCAAATGATTTTAGGCATTTAGTCCAAGAATCTATATATAATCCTTCCCCAGCTCTCCATCTCTTTAAAAGTTTATGGCTGTTAGATGGAGATGGGGCGAAGGAGGATGAGGGAAAGGAAGTTTTGGCTTCAGAGACCTGGTTAGTAACTGTTGGCAGCTATCCAGGCTTTTCTGGCCATATCGCCTCTGGCATGTCCTGGGTGGCCTCTGACTATAGCTGCTCTAGGTAGTAGAGTCAGCCCTTCTAGATCCTAGACAATGGGAAATAGTTTGAAAGATTTTTAGCCCAGGGCCATTAAAAGACAGTTTAAATTAATGTGAATTTGGAATGGGGTCCAGCATGGAGATGCACTCTGTAACTTCACTGGACAGTTGAGGTACAAATTCTTTTTTTGCCCCTTTTGGTCAACTTTTTTTGTGTGTGGAGGGAGCAGTATTGGGTATTGAACTTAGGGCCTTTGCACTGTGCCACATCCGCGGACCTTTTTTATTTTGAGACAGAGTTTCACTAAGTTGACAAGGCTAGACTCAAGCTTGCAATCCTCCTGCCTCAGCCTCCCAGAATACTAGGATTACAGGAATGCAACACAACTCTTGGTTCTAGTTTTTCATTTTAAAGTGGTTTTATAAAGTGTCCAGGAATAGGTAAAATGTATTGAAA
Source organism: Hystrix cristata (assembly GCA_004026905.1). Taxonomy (NCBI): domain Eukaryota; kingdom Metazoa; phylum Chordata; class Mammalia; order Rodentia; family Hystricidae; genus Hystrix; species Hystrix cristata. The sequence continues at coordinate 28,780 of PVJO010004357.1, forward strand.
TAAAAAAATACCTAAGATTTTTTGACCTGTGATTATATATTTATAACATACTAGTTTTTCATGAGCGCTGTTGTTTAGATAAGTGTTTCCTGAGGATCCCCTGTGTCAAAGGCCTGGTCCCTAGCCATGGCACTACTGGAAGGGGTAGAATCTAGCAGGAGACCTTTAGGTAGTTGGGGCGTGGCTCTAGGGGGACTATCCGGACCCTGCCCCTCTTCTCTGTCTTTGCTCTGTGGCCGTGTGATGAGTGGTTTTGCTCTGCCACATACTCCTGCCACAGGCTCAAAAGCAGCAGCCCAATCTCCAAAGCTGTGAGCCAAAACAAACCTTTTCTTTTCGTAAGTTGATTAACTCAAAACATTTGTTATAGTAATGGAAAGCTAACACAATAATTACAAACTTTGTATTAGTATAGTCTTTTGTGAATATTCTAAAAAATCAATGAAAAAAATCACTTGTCAAATCTGTATTCTAATTATGACTTCACTTCTTTTATAGCATGTATTTTAAGTATTTAATTTTATGACTGCTGGTTTTTATGTATGCTTATTTTACTTTTGATAGCAGGTCAGGAAAGGAAGCTACACAGTAGTGTTGGATTGTAGATGCTCAGGTCATGGTGAAGCTCACTTAGTCCTGAAGTATCAGTCTACAGTCTGAAACTTACAGGGTCAGTGACTTCACGAGACAACAATATCTTTCATTTTGTACAACACCCAAAACCGCTGTTCAGTGTACTTTTTTTTTTTTTTACATTGTCCTTATTTACTATCTTCCCTATTTTTAGTTTGTCAAAATGGCCAGTTACAAGATCTTTGTATATTGGATTGTTTTCAAGGCAGGCACTTTAACCACTGAGCTAAATTCCCAGCCTGCTGGATTGTTTTCAGAAAACAAACAAATGTGGTAAGCTAAAACTATTCTTGGATTATTGTCTTAAATGGAAATACAGATAAGATGTAAATATCGATAAAATATTGTCTTCTCATTAAACCTGTTTATTTTTTCACATATTGTCATCATTTTATGGATTGGTCTTCGTTTGAGTTTGATTTTCTTAATCTTAGATATTGAAAAAGTTGATATATATCTAATTTTTAGGCTTCTGTATTCATCTGTTTTTGTTATTTTTTTAAAAGTTTTTTTTGTGGTGCTGGAGACTGAACTCAGGCCCATGGGTATGCAAGGCAGACATTCTACCTTTTCCAGCTTTATTTTGTTTGTGCAAAAATATTGGGAGAAAGGAAAAATTAAGGATTTAGAAGAGGTTAGACTGAATGCTCATTTAATAAGAGGGTCACTGAATCAGCGACCATCGTTTCTATTTCTTTTAAAAATATATTAAACTCTATTTCTCTTACTTATTATGATCACTTCTTAAATAGAAGTGTGCCACGTGTTCTACATCTTTTCTTGAAACCTATCTTTAAGGTCTTGCTTTGAAAACTAAATAAGTTAGTGTCAGTTAGCAAAATGGAAACATTCTTGTTTATTGTGCTGTTAGAGATTGAAGGGCTACATTCCTGGCTCTTTTTATTTTTTATTTTGAGCAGAGTCTCACTAAGATGGCCCAGCTGGCTTTAAACTTGAGATCATGCTATACAGTCTCCTGAACAGCTGGGCTTACAGGTGTGTCCCACTTTGGTAGGCGCTCTAGATATTTGAAACAGGAAATCTTAGGACCAGAAGACATGAGAAGTTGTGATATTACCAGGATAAGGATTCTGGGGCTATCTGGCAGGAGTGAAAACTGCAAGGAGGGCCTGGTCCAGAGTTGGGCCATGGAGCCAGGGGCTGGCAGACAGAGGAGGAACCACAGGGAAGATCAGAAAGAGGGGGAAGTACTGAGGCACTTCTCACCTCCTGCCCTTTAGGCCTCTGCTATTTCCTCTTATTGGTGAGCCCTACACAGAAGCCAGAGAGCCAGGGAGCCCAGGGGGTGTAGCTTCCTAACAGATGGAAAAGGCAAAGACGGGGACTGGATCTGAGAGCAAAGAGGCAAATGGTCACCCCACAGAATACAGTAATGCTCATTTCTCCCTTACTCTCTGTATTCCAGAAACTGATGCTATTCATGCTTTAGGATTCCTTCTGTGAGAAGAAAATAATTGTGATGTATTTGGTTTCAATTTTCATGAATCCTTTATATTTAATAATATTAAAGTGTCAAATTACATTTGCTGCATGTATTTCTACCAGTCTCTGTATTTTACTGTTTATGTATTTTTGGCTACATAAAAGTTTATCATTTTCATTTGTTGACATCTTTTCCTTTTTAAAAAAGTATTTCTTCCCAAGATTAGGAAATAGTTTCCATTGAGTGATTTAATGTCTTTTTCTAGGTTCCAGTATTTTTATTTATTTTTATTTATTTATTTATTTATTTATTTATTTATTTATTTATTTATTTATTTTTGGTGCCGAGGATTGAACTCAGGGCCTTGAACTTGCTAGGCAAGCACTCTAACCACTCAGCTAAATCTTCAGCCCTGGTTCCAGTATTTTTAAATTCAAAATTCATCTGAAGTTAATTTTGATGTGGATTCTTGCCTTATTTTAATGCTGTTTAAAATCACTTTAGTTTTTGAAACTTTTGAGTGTAAAAAAATATTGACCGCAAAAGGTACTTCTATTTTTTATTGTCTTTGAAGGCTATCTAAAGCATTATAATTCCTTTTTTAAAAAAGGAAGGAGTTGGAGATTTAACTCAGTGGTAGTAGACAAGGCAAGCTCAAGGCTCCCAGTTGATTCACAGCACCCCCTCAGGCCTCTAAAGGGAAAAGGAGGTCATGTTGTGATTTGGGTTTTTGGTATTAAATAACAAATTGCTGCAAGTTCAGTATTGGGGTGTTCATCTCTGTTGATTACTTTTTATATACGGTCTGCAAAGGCCTGTTGTGATTCTCATTTTTATATTTACCTTAGTCTGGGGAAGAGTCAGGTGACTTGGTTTAGCTAATGAGTATTGAATAATGACTTTCAGACTTGGTCTTTTAAAATCAGAATTATTCTGGTAATTGTGGTGTGGAGCACTGTCTAAATTTAGTGGACAGTGAAGTAAAAGCCAAAATGTCAAAAGAAAGGAAAAATAGATTATTTATTAACTCCATATCTTTTTCCTTGATGGATTTATTGATATATTTGTGTATGTTGGGAACTTTGAAAATATCTAAAGAGAGAAGGGCATTACTTTTAAATGTATTTCCTTCTAACACATAGGATATTATTATGACAATCAGTGTAGTGCCAGAATGGTTAACTTAGCATTTTTAAAAAGTTGAATTGTATAAGGAAGGTGAATGAGAAGAGAGGATGTGTTTAAAAGTGAATTATCAGGCTGGGGATTTATCTCAGTGGTAAGAGTGCTTGCCTTGCAAGCACAAAGCCCTGAGCACCAAAAAGAAAAAAAAAAGTGAATTATCAGAAAATCTAGTCTTTTATATTTAGTTTCAAAGTAAGAAATATTTGTTATCAATTCCTTTGTGTTAAAAATTTTAAATTCTATTTTTAAAGTGGAAACTTTGAACATATATGAAAATAATTCTAATGTATCAGTGTACCAATCTCCGATGCTTAACGGTACATGGCCAGTTTTATTTTTTCTTTACTTTCATTGATTCCTCCACTTCTGTATTCTTTTGAGGCAAATTCTAGCTATTACATCATTTTATCCAAGTATTTCACTATGTATCTCAAACAGTAAGAACTCTTTAAGAAACATGATCACAGCTGAGAAAGTCAGCAGTATTTTTCCCATTATCACCATGTTCTCACTTCCCTGACTGTCCATTGATGTTTATATAATCACTGTAATCATTTACACTTGCAGAATCATGGCTTTGCTGTGTTTATTTATCTTAAACATATAACTATGAAGCTAAAACTCTTTGTGCACCATCTAAAATCATCCTAAATACCACAGCTTTAATATTACTGCCTTTTCTCTTTATTCCTTCCACTCGCCTCTCGTGTTGAAATCTAATCGGTTACTCCAGAAGGGACCAATTTGAAATCTTAGCTACAACTCCTGCACGTCTCCAGAAACAAGGTACATTCTGTGCAAAGTATGGTTTTATGAGCGCAACTGCCAGTGAGGTGTGTTACCAGTCTGAGGTTGTGGTCTAGCCAGTTCAGCACTTTATTGTTCAGGTTCAAATTCCATTATGTGTGACGAGTCATTTTACAGAGAAAGAAGCTAAAACAGGACCCTGCTTCTGGATTGTCATTGAAATCTTAGATGTATTATTGATGAATGAAATTAAGTGATGGTTGAAAATATTTTTCTTTCTGTTGGAATATCTGTTTAAATTAAATTTCTATTTAGATTTTAGGGAAAGTTAAATTTGAAGATAGTGTTAAAACAGTGATTTTTTTTTAAAAGCCTCCTAAAATTTGTGAGGAAGGCATTACAGTTAATTTGTTTTAAAATATGAACTGTGAAGGGAAATAGAATTTATTAATTTATTTTGTATAGATTACTCCATTTAACGATGCTATATATACATATATGGATTATCCTTATTTATCTGTCAGAATAAACACAGCTGACTTACAAAGCCCTCATGTTACTCTGCGAGGAATAATTCATTTTACAAGGAAGCTGGTTAGTGGCCCATAGAATTCATGTGACTTGTGCAGAGACACATCCCTGGTCAAGAGAGATGCTGGGAGCAGCATGGAGATCTACTGTAATAGAAGGGCACTGGATATAGAGGGAGATGATCTGGACTTAGTGCTTTTCCTAGCTGAGCTATACAAGTTTGGACAGTTTATTTCAAATCACTAAGTTTCAGTCATTGTCACTGTGTATTGGGATAATTTGATTAGAGAACTTTCTTGAGAATTAGATAAGTGAAAACTATAAAAATTTTCAAAGTTTATAAAATAAATTCTGTGAGTTCATATTAACATCATTTTGTTCACCTTAGTAATATAATCTTTAGTATTTGAAATAAGAACTCATTACCTTTTAGAAGTTTTTATAGAGGTCTAAACAAAGAATGGTTAAAAGGCATTCTTATATTTTCTAACACCATTCAGTTTTTGTGAAGTCCCCTTTTCTATAAATCAGACACACAAGCTTAAATAATACATGGTTTCTTTCATATGAGAAGCTCAAATTATAAATAAAGAGCAAAATAAAAGTTAGATAATAGGAAGTAGGGAGCTAGATTTTTCTCAAGTGGGAAAGGGGATTAAGAGATGGAGGGGGATGGGAGAGGAGGAAAAGAGAATGAAAAAAGAGTAAAATTTGTTACATAATACATGTACCAACGTCACACAAGGATTGTAAATATTATGTACTGCAAGCATGTACTAAAAAATGAAAAATTCACCAGAAGAAGTCATTAAAAAGAATAAAGTAAAATTGAAAAATTATTTTAGCCCGGCATGGTAGCTCACACCTGTAACTCCAACACTTTGGGAGGCTGAGGCAAGAGGATCGCCATGAGTTTGAGGCCAACCTGGGCTACATAGCAAGACCTTGTCTTTTCAGAAAACAAAACAAAAATTTATACTTTTTAATATTCAGTGAAATTTCATAGAGCTTGAGGATAAAAAATGAGTAAGATGTATTTCATTTCCCCAAATAGATCACAGTCATTGGTGATACAAACTTTAAAAAAAACAAACAAACAAATGAAGGCTAGGTGTAGTGGTACTAGCTTGTAATCCAGCTACTCCAGCAGCAGAGGCAGTAAGATAGCAAATTTGAGGCCAGCCTGGTCAACTTAGTGAGATCCTGCCTCAAAATAAAAAATAAAAAGGGATTGGGATGTAAGTTCAGTAGAGGTGCTCTGGTCCCATCCTCACCCTTCATATGTGCATGTAACCACAAATCACTGTGGAGTTTCCGTGCTGAATGAGTATTATAAAGGAAGCAGAGGCAGGCTAACATTGGAAAGGAGAAGCCCTGTATAGCAGGGGTTTGTGGTGATGGGAATATTTAGGCTCCTGTGAGTGCCTGCGGATGGGCCTGTGTCTTACTCACTTGTTGCAGAAACACAATGCCCAACACCCACAATTTAAGGGAGGAGAGGTTCATTTTGGTCCATGTTTTTGGTCCATGTTTTTAGTCCATGGCTGGCCAGATCCAAGGCAAGAAGGTGTGGTGGAGAGCTGCTCACATCACGGTGCCTAGGAAGCAGAGCAGAGAGGGACTAGGCAGGGACATGCACCCTTCCAGATCACCCCCAGTGACCCAACTCTTCAGCCAGCCCCACCTCTGAATGCCATGCCGGCCTAGCACCCACATATCCAGTCACCTTCCGGAAGCACTGGGCTCTGAGTGCCAGGTGGCTTTGGGGGATATCTAGATAGAAACCATCATAACAAGCTGTTTCTTAAGAAACTTGAGAGGGTGTGGGGGCGTCTCTGGAGCTTGGTTCACTTGTGTCCGAATCACCTAGAACTCTGCATAAAAACACAGGTGACTGTACCTCACTCAAGATTTACTGAATTAGCATATCTAGGTAGGAAGTGGGAATCTGTATATTTAACAAGCAGGGCAGATGATTTAAGGACAAGTTGAGAAATACTGTTTTTGAGCCTTGCTGCATCCTCAACCTCCAGCACAGGTTTCCTAAGTTGTGTGTGCACATTGCCGCACAGGGTCAGCACATCCCTCTTGGTGCGTGTGTCCTTTTTGGTGTTCACATCAGTGCATTCTGCCTCACCGATTGGTGGTTCTGTATGTGAAATCCACTTGGAGATTGTTGAGCCTTGTGTTTGAGGAAAGTACTTTTTAGTGGAGTAATTGGTAGACCTTTTTTGGGGGGGTGGTGCTGGAGATTGAACTCAGGCCTTGCTCAGGCCTGGGGTTTGAATTCAGGCAGGCGCTCTACCACTGAGCTAAATCTCCAGCCCCCGGAATACTATTTTTGAATAGAAACAGTCTGGTTTCCTACAAATGACTAGGGAATGGCTTTTCCTTTAACGGTATTTATTGACTTGCCAGGTTTGTATGCAAATTTTTTCAGAAATTCTAATTAGCTTCATTTTATTAGGAAAAGTCTTCTTTTTCCATTTATAGATATTAACTTTTTAGTCATTTTTCCCTAAAGCTCTTATAATTGGAAACACAATTTTTGAAATTAGAAAAATGTCATTCTTAAAATAATTTGATTGTACTTGAGTTAGTTTTAAAACTGATTTAGTTTTGATTGGTGTTGATAGTAGTGTCACATGTACACTATATCTTTACCTTTAAGTGCATATTATTAGTAGCTATGAAAGAAACGTCTTTGGGTTTTTTAATACAAAACTTTGGCTTGCAAATAAAATACATAAGCAGATACCATTACATAATTGCAGGTTAGCTGGGTGGGTGTTTTTGAGGGCTCCCGCTGAACATGTGGTTTGCATTCTTCCTTACCACCCTCTTTGTTTATTGGGGTATTTTATTCGTCATAAAATGCTTTACTCTTTACTAAAGCAAATGCTACAAAGGATCTGCCTTAAGGGCATTTACTTCTCCATGAGTAAGGTATAGTAAGAGTGTGAAGGAAATGAAGTAAATAGCACAGCTCATCTCCTTTTATGGAAAGTTTTTGCAGAAAGAGTCACTTTGTCACACAAGAGTCAGGCATTTCAGAAGATACCCTTTCTAGTATGGCCATAAAGGTGTGTTTTCTTCTCTTGATGAAATCTAAGTAGCCTTAGAAGATTTGCAGTCCTTCCCTCTTGGCATGTGGGCTCCTTAGTCAAGGGGGAATAGAAAGGTAGCTATCCTAGCAACTAAATCAGGCCTGCATCAGTCTGGGACGCTATGTCCCTGGTCTGGCCCAAGGAATGTCTGACTGATCATCTTAGATTACACGACATGCAGTTCCTGTGAGTGCTTAAATACCAGGTAAGCATGTAAATGATGAAGCCTTCTAAAGCTTGACTTGCAGTTGAAATTTGTTAGTTTATGGTTTTGGTCATGTGATCCTTCTTTATTAGGTATATCATATATAGACTATTGAGTAGTATCTTGTAATATCTTTAAAATGTGTCTCTATGGATGCACACAACATAAAATACAGAACTATGTAAAGCGTGAAGTAAAATTCTTAGCCTCTTTCAGCTTCCCTCTTTCTTATAATCTTACCCATATTTTATTTTTCATTTCTGTGCCCTAATGTACACTATCATTCCCTACAAGTATATATTGTTCTTCACCTTTCTTTTTTTAAAAAATATATCACAGGTATAGTTATAGCTCAGTACACATAAACATTTATCATATTGATGTAACATACGCATCAAAGTTTTTATTGATACTCTAATTATTTCTATCCAGAGTCTTTAAAATGAATGTTTATTTTCCCCAGTGTATATCTGTATGTGGATATAAATAAAACAGTTAAATATTGTGTGTAAATCTTAATGAATATTAAAACTTACATGCAACTTTCAGTTGAAATTAATAAAAAATTAAGTGACCTAAACATTTTTGTCAAAAATAGCTGAAATCCCAGCACCCCTAAAAATAGCTGAAATATGGTGAACTCTATTTATTAATGTTTTTCTGTATGCTTAATTATGTGTAAAATGGTATTCTAATTATTTTAGATTGCATTTTAAATATTATAATCCTTGACACCAGTAAATATACTTTCCATTCAGTTTTTTTATACCCTATAACTGGTTGTTTTCATACTATTATATGAATGTGAATTTTATATTCTAACATAAATGACTGTATGCCATTGTCTTTTTGTATGACTTTGTCAAAGCTCTTCACGCTCCACTCTGTCGTGCAGCAGGCTGGTGGGAGGGTTCCATGCTGCTGTGAAGCTTGCCTCTGTTCTCTCTCAGGGATCCTGACGTGACTCAGGGATGTGATTGCTGCTTCACTGTGGAAACAGTCCAGTGATCATCGCCACAGTTAGAACAAGCCAGAAACTGATTGTGACTGCTGGGGGATTGATTAGCTGGCGGTCGTGCGTGCCTTGGTACTTGAGACGAGAAACTTGACGCTCGTTCCAGGTTCCTGAAGTATTCGGGTGTTGGACCAAATCATTTCTTTGAAGAACTTCTTAACTCTGACATGGATTAACCTTTTACGATATTTTAGAGTTAACATTATCGTATTATAGAACCTTTACTATTTCCCGTTCGTATTTAAATCTTGGAACAGTTCACTTTTCATTTTGGACTAAAAACAAATTAGATATTGGCTAATCTCTTTGGAATGTGTCTTCAGGGCCTGGTTAACTTGCTGAGTAACGCACACCTTACATATTGCGGCTCATTCATGGCTGGGAGTTTTCATTAACAACTGAGGTTTAACATCTTTACAACTGAGAAGTGTCAACTGTGCTTTATTTTTTTATAGCATTGGTAAGATGAATGTCAATTTTATCATCTTTATGTCATTGAAATTGTAGCTTCTTATGCCAGAATCAGAGAAAAGAAGCAATACCACTTTTATAAGAGACCTTTAACCTACTTTTAAAATATCATTATATTTATCAATGTTACCTTGAATTGATAAATTATAATTGTATTTACTGTGGGATACAATGTGATATTTTGACACATTTAAAAACATGGAATGACTGTTTCAATCTTATTAACACATCCACCACCTCGTTTATTGTTTTTTGTAGTGAGATATTTGAAATGCTTTGTTGTTACTATTTGCTTTATTATGAGGTATGGTCAGACTGACCCAGAACTTGGGCTCATGTGATCTTTCTGGCCATCTTGTGAGCAACTGGGACTGTAGGTGTGTGCCATCACACCTGGATTGCAGTTTTATGTTTCCCTAATGATTGATGTTGAACATCATTTAATTTGCTTTTCTGCCATTTGTGAATTTTTTTCAGTAATGTAAGTTCTCTGCTTTTCACTTAATATTTCATGTACTAAAATTTAAGTATATAGATCTTATACTTACTGACATAGAAAAAAGATCTAATTCCATATCCATTTTATTTGTTTCTTTTTTTGGTTTTTTTTGAGACAGGATCTTGTTATGTAGTTCAGGTTGGCCTTGAACTCACTATGTACCTTAGCCTGACCTCGAACTTGGAGAGATCCTCCTGCTTCAACCTCTCAAGCGCTGGGGTTACAGACATGCTCCACCATGCCTGGCTCCAAAACCCCTTTAATCACTGAGTAATACTTAATTTATTGAATATTCTATAATTTTAAAAACTGTGTACTAAGTGTGTCCAACTTTTTGGCTTATCAAGGCCACACTGAGTGAAGAGGAATTGCCTTGGGCCATGTTTAAAATATGTAATATAGTTAATGTACATCAGTAACAAAACTTCCTTTATTTTTTATTATTTTTTTATTTTAACATTGAAGGAGAAGGACACTATACACATAAATCTAGTGGGCTCTTTGACCTTGATTTTGTGAAACTGATGCATCACTGTCTGGTTTGATGGAAGTAGTTGCCCAAATTTAATAATTAAGAAAACCTACATGTCTGCTTAGTTACAATAAATGCCTATCTTTATAGGTATACATATGATTAAGTGGGGTGAACACTGTTAATGGTAATCGCTGCATTTTACTTCCAAAGTCCCATCGAGACATGTCACATCTGCTACAGGAGGTTTTCTAGTAGACAGTGCGGCAGGCAGGGGAGGCAGAGCTAGCACTGCACTGTGCCCTCCATGCCGCATTCTGCTGTCACCCAGGCAATCTGCCCTTGAGTCACGGAAAGTATTCCTAGAAGTCACTTTATAGTGTTGAGTTTCTTTTTTAAGTCTTTTTATTTTTTTACCAAAAACATGTATTGGTACATTTTAGACAGACATAATGATCACATTCATCATAGTTAATTTATACCTGTACATGATGTATCTTGGTCCCCCCTTCCCTACCCCTCCCTTGCACTCCTCCTCCCCTCCTTGTTTACAACAGCTGTATTTACATTTTTCCAGTTTTTTCTTTTTCTTTTCTTTTCTCATTCCCTTCCTTCCTTTCCCTCCTTCCCTCTCTAGTTCTCTTCCCATTTGAACATTGTCTTTCTTTTTCACAATATCTGTTATACCTTTTTGTCATTATTTACACTTATGGTTTCTCGTATCAGAGAAACAATTCAGTATGTACTCATTTGTGTCTGATTTATTTCACTTAAGAGTATGTTCTCAAGGTACAACCATTTACCTATAAATGTTTCAAGTTTATCCTGTTTTATGGCAGTGTAGTATTCCATTGTATAAAAAACACCACATCTTCTTTAGCCATTCAGTAGTTGCTGGGCATTGGGGTGGTTTCCAAGACTTAGCTATTACAAATTGTGTTGCTATAAACATGGTTGTGCATATATCGCTGTGGTATGATGTGTATCTTCTGGGAAGATACCAAGGAGAGGTATAGCTGGGTGGAATGGAATGTCTAGTTGCATTTTTTGAAGGAATCTCCACACTGATTTCCACAACGGTTGGACCAGTCTACACTCCCACCAACAGTGGAGGAGGGTTCCTCTTTCCCCACAGCCCTGCGAGCATTTGTTATTGGTTGATTTCTTGATAATAGCCATTCTTCCTGGAGTGAGATGGGATCTTAGCGTTGTTTTAATTTGCTTCTCTTGAATGACCAATGATGTTGTTTTAATTTGCATTTCTTGAATGACCAGTGATGTTGAACACTTTTTCATGTATTTATTTGCCATTTGTATTTCTTCATCTGCGAGGTGTCTCTTCATTTCAGATGCCCATTTTTGGATTGGGAATTTAAATTTGGGGGGGATCTGATGTTTTTGAGTTCTTTATATATTCTTGATGTTAGACTTTTGTCTGAGGAACAGCTGGCAAAATTTTTTTCCCACTCTGTGGGTTTTCGCCCCACTCTATTGGTGATTTTTTTGCTGTGCAAAAGCTTTTTAGTAGGATGTCATCCCAATCACTGATCCTTTGTATTATTTCCTGTGTGGTTTGAGTGTTGTTCATAAAATTCTTGCCTACAACTGTGTCTTCGAGAGTTCTTCATATTGTATCTTCCAGCAGATTTAGTGTTTCTGTTTTAATGTTTAGATCTTTGACCCACTTCGATTTTAGTTTAGTACATGGTGAGAGACTTGTATCTAGTTTTAGTTTTCAGCCTGTGGCAAGCCAGTTTGTCCAGCACCATTTATTAATGAGACTGTCTTTCTTCCACTGAGGGTTTTTGGCTCCTTTGTCGAAGATGAGGTATTTGAGTGTGTTTGGTGTTGTTTCTGCAAGTTCTAACCTGTTCCATTGACCTTTGGGTCTTTTTGCCAGTACCATGCTGTTTTTATCATAGTAGCTCTATAGTATAATTTCAGATCAGAGATTGTCATTCTCCCTGCCTTGCCGCTATTACCCAGGATTTTTTTTTTTTTTTTTTTGCTATTTTTGGTCTCTTGATTCCAGGTGAATTTCATGATTGCTTTCTCTAGTTCTGTGAAGTATGCTATTGACATTTTGATTGGAATTACATTAAATCTATATAATAATTTAGGAACTATTGCCATTTTTGCTGTGTTGGTTCTTCTATCCAATAACGAGCTATCTTTCCATTTTCTGGATATCCCTTTCAATTTCCTTTTTTAGAGTACTGTAGTTTTCAATGTAAAGATCTTTTACTTGCTTTGTTAGATTGAGTCCTAAATATTTCATTTTTTTTATGTGATTGTGAATGGTATAGCTGCTCTGATTTCTTTCTCAGTGAGTTTGTTGTATATAGAAATGCTGTATTGAGTGTTGACTTTGTATCCAGCTATGCGACTGAACTTGGTTATTAAATCTAGAAGTCTTTTAGTGGAGTTTTTAGGGTCTTCTATGTAGAATATCATGTCATCCACAAATAATGATAATTTAACTTCTTTCTTTCCTATCTTTATTGCTTTTGTTTCTTTCTCTTGCCTAATTGCTCTGGCTAATGTTTCCAGAACTATATTGAATAAGTGTGGTGATAGTGGACATCCTTGTCTTGTTCCAGATTTTAGAGGGAAAGTTTTCAGGTTTTGACCATTTAGTATAATGTTGACTGTTGGTTTGTTATAGATGGCTTTTATCATGTTGAGATATAGACTGTCTATTCCTAGTTTCTGTAGGGTTTTTTCATGAATTGGTGTTGGATTTTGTTGAACGCTTTTTCTGCATCTATTGAGATGATTTTTGTCCTTAACTCTGATATGGTGAATTATATTTATTGATTCGCATATGTTGAACCATCTCCCCATTCCTGGGAAGAATCCTACTTGGTCGTGGTGTATAATCCTCTTGATAATTCATTGCATTCTGTTTGCCAGTGTTGAGAATTTTTGCCTCTATGTTCATTAGGGAAATTGGCCTGTAGTTCTCTTTTTTGGTTGGATCCTCTTCCGGTTTTAGTATCAGGATGATGCTTGCTTCCATGAATGATTTTGGAAGTATTGTTTCCCTTTGAATTTCATTAAAAAAGTTTGAGAAGTAGTGGTATTAGATCTTCTCCAAATTAGGTCTTCTCAAAAAAAAAAAATTAGGTCTTCTCTAATTAGATCTTCTCTAAATTTCTTGTAGAATTCAGCAGTGAATCCCCAGGACCTGGGCTTTTCTTTGTTGGTAGGTTTTTAATTACTTACTCAATTTCAGTGGCTGATTTTGGGCTATTTAGTATTTTTATTTCTTCTTGATTCAGCTTTGGTAGTTCATATGTATATAAGAAGCTGTCCATTTCTTCAGTGTTTCCTATTTGATTTGAATATAGGTACTTGAAGTAGGTACTAATGATCTTTTGGATTTCTGCAGGGTCAGTTGTGACTTCACCCTTTTATTTTTGATTCCATGGATTTGAGTCTTTTCTTTCCTTTTTGTGGTAAAATCGGTTAGGGGTTTGCCCATTTTATTTAATTTTTCAAAAAACCAGCTCTTCGATTCATTGATTCTTTATTTTTTTTTAGTTTCAATTGCATTAATTTCAGCTCTGACCTTTATAATTTCTTCTCTCATATGAGCTTTGAGTTTGATGTGTTCTTCTTTTTATAGAAGTTTGAGGTTCAACATTAGATTGTTTACTTGAGCTCACTCTGTTTTCTTGATGTGGGAATTCAGTGCTGTGAATTTCCCTCATAGGACTGCTTTCATTGCATCCCATAGGTTCTGGTATGTTGTGTTGGCAATATCATTTAATTGTATATACTAGTGTTGAATTTCTATAGGGCTGTATTTCTAGCTGTTCCAGGCTCTGTGTGGTCTTTGGCTTGGACATGCCTTTCTGTACCATGAAGATGACCATTTCAATTAGGAAAATCGTTGTTCTAGATATCCTCCTACTCTTGTTCATTTCCGTAAGGAAAATCATTGTTCCAGATATCCTCCTACTCTTGTTCATTTCCTACTCTTCCCTAGAAGAGTAATTTCTGGAGCCAACTTTTATGTGTTTGTAAGATTTTGTATAATTATTGCCTTCTGAAAAGATTGTACTCTTAACAGTGGGGTCATTGGAGATGGGCAGAAAAACTTTTAAAAGCATGCATTTATTGCAGAATATTGTAATTTTTCTTCCCATTGTATTATCTCAATCTTGGTATGTACTTTTCATGACTCTTGACTGTTTTCTGTGTATTTGCATCTTCAGGCTGTTGTAATATTTCTTTCCCTCTAAGACATGTTCCCCATGTATTGTTGAGGCTTTGATTCCGATACTTTGTCTTTTTCGGCATGTATACTTTAACTTTCTTACTCTTACATATCTTTTAATTCCCAAGCCAGTGTGGCTCTTCTTAATGAAATCTTAATTTCAATCCCAGAGTATGGGTTTCTCCTTAGCATGTGATACATTTTATATATTCTCATTGAATTCCAGGACTCTCCATTATGCCTGGCATACAATAGTAAGTCTCCTCAGTATCTGCTAAGTAGATTATGCTTGAATCAAATCAGAGTTCCTGTCAATATGTTCCAACTTATATCTTCCATATTAATGCTGTTTGCAACCTGAAAGGCTAAATAATATGCTGATATATTTTTCTGGGATTATACGAAAGGCTCTACTTGTGTTGGTGAACACAGGTGAAATCAGCATACATATTAAAATTTTTTTGTTTCAGCATTTTATAATCTCAGATGACACAACTGTGTAAGTATAGTCTTGCTTGTTATTTAAAATTACAAAGGATTTTCTTAAATTTTAGCTTAATTTTTTTTGAGGCTCTCAGTGAGTGGCGGTATTCTGGAAGTATGGTTCAAGTGTGGCTGTGTCATAAGTTGACTTTAACATTTCCAGTCAGGTAGCATGACAGAAATTAAAATGGAGCTTACATATTTAAAAAGAAAGAAAGAGAGGGAGAAAGAGAGAGAGAGAAAGAAGTTTAACCTCTAGTTGTCTGTCAGTCTACCCTAGGCTTACAGATTTGTTCATTAAGCAGTAAAAAGAGACACTTTCCATATAACCAGCTGTCTATGAAGTTTTAACATGTTAGTCTCTTGAAGTCAGAAATTAAGTCTGAAATTATGTATATTGTTTTGAATGTAAAAATAAAAATGATCTGTTGCCAGGAGTTGAATTCTTGTAGAAGTCTTTATTAAATTGATGGATATAGGAGAGGATCATTACAAGCTTTTTTTCCAAGTGAAGGTTGAGAAAATGCTTTACTATTATTAATTTTTTTCTTTTTGGTGCCAAGGATCGAACTTAGGGCCTTGTACTTCCTAGGCAAGCACTCTAACCACTGAGCTAAGTCCCCAGCCTGAGAAAATGCCTTATTTTTGCAGCTCTGATAGCTCTGTAGTGAAGCAAGGTGAATTATTTTGGGGGCGCTTCCACCTGCTGACTGATGTCCAGAATATTATTGAGCTCATAGCTTATCTGGTGTGCATTTGACATAAAGAAGCAGAAACCAACTGACAGTTCACAGCCAATGTCAGAGTTCATTTAACTGAATTATGAAAATGAGATCATAAAAAGTTAGCCTACAATTCAGTTTCAGAAAAAGCAGATTTATCAAAAATTGTTTCTGTTAGTGTGCTTGCTCTGTAAATTTTTATTGATGGTAGTAAATACAAAAGCACTAAAGCTTGAATCCTTCCGATTTCAGATTTATGGCAAGCAGATATGGTGCTGTGAAGCTCATACTAAACGAGTCAGTTGTTTTTTGAGCCTTGCTCAAGACTGTTCTTGGGTGCAGGTTTCTTTTTTTTTTGAAGGCAACTTCATGTATGAATTTTTTGTATTATTTAACTCAAATGAATGCATGGTAAGTGGATTTAATTGAAATAACAAGTTTTCTTGATGTTGATGTTTTTGTGTTGCTTAGTATTATAAGGGCATGTATTAACAAAAATATATTTATGATCAATAAAATCTTTCTGCTTAGTATTTTAAAGTTAAAAGATAATTGATTTTTCAATACTGCTTGTCATGACTATCTTTCATTTAAAGAAATGAAAATAATAATTCATATAACTACTGTATCAGTAAATTAATAGAAGTAAAGAAGTAGAGAAAGGACTTAACACACATTGAATTAGGAAATATGGTGAATGTGCTCTTTTTAATGTAAAGTATTTTGAGAATAATATAATCTAGGAGTTAATTAAAAAGTCCAGGTGTTAGGCAAAAATAGAATTGCTAAAAGAAGATCTGTATTTGTGAAGGTCCTGAGTTGGGAATATTTTACAACAGAAAAAAATATTTTTAAATCAATGAAGTATATGACCTTTATACATATGGAGCACATTCGTATGAGAATTGTATTTTAAGTGCTACAGTTTTACTAAATAGTAATTTAGTCTCCTTTTTATTCTACACAAAGGCAGAAGCTGCGTTTTTCTTGTTGACTTTTCTTGAACACTATTATTATGGTTTTTATCTAAATATCCCCCAAGAGCTTCATGTGCTCATAGGTGGGCCTTTTGGAAGATGTTTGGACTATGGGGGTGCTATAGCTGACTGGCCCTTAGGAGGTGGGGTCTAGCCAGAAGAAGCTGGCCATTGTGGGCATGACCTGGAAAGGTGTATTCCTGTACCTGGCTCCTCCCTTCCCGCTCAGCTTTCTGACCACCATGGGGTGAGCAGCTTTCCCCTGCCCATGCCCTTCTACCATGTCACTGGCTGTGCAAGGACTGAAATTTCTAAATTATGAGCTAAAATAAACCTCTTCTTTAAGTTGTGTGTGTCGGGGTGTTTTGTCCCAGCGAGGAAGGGAAGTGACTAAGACACCGTTTCCAGTTCCCTCGTTGGTGTGTAATGGGTGTGTGTGGAACGTGTGAATGCCTGCACGCACCCATCCATTGTAAGATAAGGGAAACTGAAGCCGGTGGAAGGTCTCTGAAAAATATGTAACGTTTTGAGGGTTCTTTTTCTCTTACATCTGAAATAGGTTCTCCAATTCCTAGTGTGTGGCTCTTAACAGAGCAATTATGTTTTTGAAGTTATTTTCACTACATTATGTGACTTTATAATTACAACTTTATGATTTTTATTCTCACTTAACAGAGAACTCAACTTACAGTTTAAAAGTTATTAATGGCATAAATACAGCAGTTACAGATTTTTTTCATGGAATTCTTTTTTTTTTTTTTTTTTTTTTGTGGTGCCGGGGATCGAACTCAGGCCCTTGTGCTTGCAAGGCAAGCACTCTAATCACTGAGCTAAATCCCCAGCCCCTCATGGAATTCTTAATGTTTGGACATTGTAGTCTACATTTAGTAAAATTTTACACCTATGAATGAAAGCTTGAACATCTTAAAAATAATTTGAGTCAAGAATAGATAAACCATGTGGTTACCATACATACTTTATATTAAAAGGTGTTTCCAGGAAAAAAATTAAGTCTTCTCTAAAAACAAATATTTCTTGTAGTAAAGAGATATGTATGTTATCTTTTATTGCAATTACCAGTTATAACTTATTCAGTTATAAGAAATAAAAACATAAAATGGAGGGGAAAATTAATTATTCATATCTTCTCTCCCTCTTTCTTGGATGTAAACTTAAGTTTTATATATTTATTGAATAAGTAGAATGTTTATAAAATCCTAATTAAAGAAACTAACAAACATGCAGTAAATTATTTCTCTACTACCTTTGACCTCTTCTGGTCAGCTCTAAATAAGCAGCCTCTTATCTCTATGTTCTATATACTCAGTCTCCAAATCAGTAACTGTGGCTAAATGATATTTTGAGTACATTTTTAGAAGAAAATTTTATGCGTATAGAGGCAGATGCGAGTTTATTTCCCTTTCTTGTATGAATGACATGTTGTATAATGTGCGTGTTGTGCACATTATTCTGTCTTGCTTTTAAAAAATTTAACAATAGGTCTCCCATATCATTTAATAACTGCCTTATTGTTTTACAATTGCAAATGATTTTACTGTTTAAATGTTGCATACTTACATCATCAACTATTACAGATAATATGACATACAGTGAAATTTAGTCATGTTTCCTTGAAAATGTGAAGTTTTTTCCAAAATGACTGATATATTCGGGAACAGTTTGAGCATAATGTGAATTTTGTGTTTGCTTATGTATGATTTAGTCTGAAAGAAATACTCAATGAAATGTGAAAAACTTCGAGCTAAATTGATCCACTGGGAAATACACAAAACACACACCTCAAATATAAATTCAGTTCGCCAGATATGTTACGTGCCACCTCCATCTGCATTTGATGCTGTTACTTTCCGTCTGATTTTAAGTAACACTCATTCCATTATGTCACAATAAATCCCAAACTTCAACCCTCTTCCACAAACAAACTTCTAGTCTTTTCTAAAGGTGGAGTTCCAGTGTTGTGACTCTAAACCTGTGGCTTTGTATTGTACATATTTGCATGGTACTGTGATTTTTTTGGAACACATGTCACATCAGTAGCAGAACTGTACATGATTTCACCCATAATGAAAGTGGACCTATAAATTCCCAGAGGTACAGTTGCCACATCAGAGAGTGTATGTTTAAATTTGTAATTTTAATATGTGGTATATTGCCAAACTATCTGCCAGTTATGTTTCACAGTGCCTAATCCTCGAACTTTGGCAACATGCTGTTAACCACATTTATGGTTCAGCTCTTTGGAGAGGTGAAAAATTGTAATGTTCAGGTATTTTTCATATATGTTAGGAATTCTGAGTTATTTTTTATAGAAAGAACTCTTAATATAAGAACTTTGTACATGGTGAAGAACCTAGAAGTAATATTACTTTGAAAGTGATGACGGTTTGTATATAAATCGCTCAAAGTTTTTTTTGTTTTTTTCTGGATAAATTACTGTGCTTCTGAGTAAAAGCAGCTCTTTTCAGAACATCTGAAATCTTGTAAATAGATCTTCCAAAACTATATTTATAGTATGCAGCTTCAGGAAATATTACCTAAGTCATTCTTTTTTACATTAAGGAATTAAAAGTTGAGTAAAGTGGGGAAGAGCAACACAAAATTAAAAGGGACAGAAAAGATACTTGGAAAAATCAGCAAGAAACTAAAATGGAATTTATCTTTTAAAGTTTTATTTACTTTTGGCTATTTTATTTACTCGTAACTTTTAAAATACAAAGTATAAAAAAGACATTTAAAAAGTTGCCCATAATCTTCTCTGTGCTTTCTGTTGAAACTTAGAAAAATTATTTTTCTTAAGTTTTAATTTTTTAAATTCTTTCAAATTTGTTGATAGTCGCAGAGCAAAAAGTCATCTTTGATGCTCAAATCTGATAATGTTCTTCCTAGGTTTGTTAGTTTGTGATAACCTAAATTCAGAAATTAAGAGTTAAGAATTTTTTTCCTTTTAGAAAACTTCATAGTAATATGACAGTAATTTGGTATATGTTGAAAGTAACAAAAATTTAGGACTTGTATTTTACATTTTTTAAAAGTTCATTTTTTCTGACAGTCTTTTTTGTTGTCATTCTAAAGTATTGATCTGAAATAGACTGGAGTCTTGAGGGGCAGGTTCTTCACAGATCTGTGGGGAAGCTGTGTTCTGGTCACCTCACCCCTGAGCAATGGTCTGGGTGCCTCTCTCTCCTCCCTCACCCAGCCGTCCTGGTTCATGAGTGCGTGCCGGGGAAGATCTGCCTGCAGAATAAAATGCTGGGCGGAAATGAGTAATGCCCTGTCTTGGAAGGCAGACACTGGCGGGCTGACTTCTCTCCTCCCTTGATGAGCTGCTCAGTGGGTTGTGGAGTAAGACTCAGGAGGAGCGCTGCAGAGATTTCAACATGAGGAAAGGAGACTGGGAGCTCTGTTCTTTGCTGCCCTCTTTCTGTCTTCCCTCACTTCTTCCCTAAATATCCCCATTCCCCATCCTCTGTTTCCTCCATCTCTTCCTTTTTGGTCTGGGTAGTTAGAAGTTTTTACTTAGGAGGCTTTTTTAAAATTTATATGTTTGGAAATATCTTTGTTCCTGTTAGAAGTTAGATGATACTTAGAGTTGATAAGGATAGTAAGTTAGAGTTAAATTGTAAGGAGGAGAGAGTTTCCTCCTGATTTATCTAGCAGCCTGCTTGAAGTAGGAGGAGCAGATTGATTGGATTTAGAGAATAAACTTTGATGAATAAAGCATGCATTTGGCTGGAGTGTGAATGTGTTATCTCAAGAGGCGGAGTGGCAGATGGTGGAGTGGGTGGGAGCAGTCCAGAGTGGCGGTCCTGAGATGTGCTTTGTAGTCACCACGCCTGGGTTCCAGCTCCTGCCCTGGAACCTTTTGGCTTTGTAACCTTAGATTAGTAATTTAGGCTTTCTCTCTCTTATTTCCTCAATTGTAAATTGTAAGTAATAGTGCCTACATCATAGTTTTTCTGAGGCTAAACGAGTTAATCCGTGTAAAGCACCTAACTCTCTGGTGTCATTCCCCCTTTACCGTCAAGCCCGTACCAAGTGTCGTGTTGAAATAGGCACCAACAGGTATCAAAGTGGTGGTTTCTTCAAGTGCAGGCACTAGCTAAATAGCTCGCAGTGTGGGTGTGTGGTGAGACTTCTTTCTTTCTAATTTGTCTTTTTGAAAACTTTGTTATTTTAAATTAACAAACAATATTTTTTTTTTGTTTTTTTTGTTTTGTGGTGCCGGGGATCGAACTCAGGGCCTTGTGCTTGCAAGGCAAGCACTCTAATCACTGAGCTAAATCCCCAGCCCCGGTTTTCTTTTTGTTTTCAAATTTAAAGAAATTAGGAGATATGGGTATTTAAATTACTTCCTATGTTTCCCTGGAACTGCTAGTTGCGAAGCAGGCACAGAAAGGTAAGTTACTAGTATGGCAAGACATATATAGTCTAAAATACCTCCCCTACTACTTTTTGGCTAAACTGAGCAAGTTCAGGTCAGAAGAGTTTAGTAAATCTACTCAGTTTTGAAAATAACTTCTTTTTGAAATGTTAATTCAGCATTTAAATTTATTACAAGGTGATTCTTTAACCGATCTGAAGCTTATATATATATATATGTATTTTAATTGACGCTAAAGATATAAATAAATAAACAAACAAACAAATAAATAAATAAATAAATAAATAAATAAATTGACGCTGAAGTTTGAGCCTAGGGCTTTAGCCCCGAGCTATATTTCTAGCTCTTTTTATTTTTTAATTTAATTTTTTAAAAAAAATTTTGAGTCACGGTCTTTGTAAGTTGCTGAGTTGAACAGGCTGGGCTTGAACCTGTGGTCTTCCTGCCTCTGCTTCCTAGAGAGCCAGTAGAATTTTTAATTGAGCAATTCGGGTGTTTTTCATTGACTTCTTTTAAAACAGTACTGTTTTGTAGTAGTCTTTCTTCATGTAGCAGGAACACATTTTTGATAGTGCAATTTCATAGTAGGCCAAAAACAGCAGTGACATTGTCCAGCTCGTATGTAAATGTATTTTAGAGATCTGCCAGGTTTTTCCTCCTACATGTTTGTGTCACTTGGCCCCAGATTTTTTTTTTAATTGCCAATGAAACCACTCAGTCTCTAATGATTTCCTGTTTTAAAACAAGACTTCTGACTAGCTGTCCCAATTTGTGTATCTCAGACTTTATCAGGCAAGAAAGAAAGGTCATTTGAACATCTAACTCTAGACCAGTCGAAGTTCTGCCCCTTTGATGTTTCACTCTGGTCAGCTTATTTCTCTTAGCTCCTGAATAGCAGTTGTGATTTTGGCTAACAGCAACTTATTTAACATGAAAGTTTATATTTGTTACCTTTAGAATTATGTTCAGTTTTCACATTTTTTAAACATCCTATTTGGCATCATTACTGTTACATCTTTATGAAACAATTTAAATGTTTTGTATATAAGTAATTTACCATACCGTAAAAAATCAGAACTCTGTATAGCCTAAGAGAACTCCTATAGTTTTGTTTCAGTTTGCTGTCACCTTAGTCTAATAGAAGGTTAATTTTAATCTTTTCTTTCAAAGTTACGTTTATTATTTAAAAATCTATTTAGAAATTTCAAGCTAGATTCAAAACTCACACTTCATTTTATAGCATTTGTTACAGAAAAAAAATGCATCTGACTAAAATGACTGTGTAATGAGAATCAGAACTTTACGATTGTACTCTTTCCATGGAGAAGGATCATTTGCAGTACGTAAATAAAATTGTTTAATGGTGTTCTTCAGTCTGGTTATTGTGGACCGATAATTTACTGAGTACTGTTATGGTTTCGAACTAAACTGTCCCTCAGAAGTCTCGCATATTCGGAGACAGGGATTTCTGAAGGTGACCGAACTATAGGGAGCCTACCCTCACCCGTGGACTAACCTCTGTCTCTTTCCTCTCTCCTGCTCCCTGCCTACCATGAGTGAGCAGCTGTCCTCCCTCGTGCCTCCTCTGTGCTGTTTCTGCCTTCGAGCCAGCCACCCAAGGCCTGGACTCGCTGAAACCGTGAACCAAGTAAATGTCTCCATTAAATTGCAGGTGTCAGGTATTCTGTCCCAGCAATGAAAAAGTAACTAATACAAGTACACACTCTTTTTCATTTTCAGATTTATATTCAGTACTGATGACATCTCCTATTCAGTACTGATGACATGTTTTCCTCTGCATTTTGTTGAGACAAAGCCCATAAATCTTTTTACTTTATAAAGAAGTGCATTTTACTTTTGGAGTGTTCTGGATATTTCCAAGCTTTTAACTGTGCTCAGAATCTTTCCATTTGCACCCATGGACCCTAGTTTGCAGCTGTGTATTATTTGATTTTTGGGTCCTCCCTCAGACTTTTAAAACTACTTATAAACCATAATGTTAAGTAAAATAAAGCAGACACAGAAGCTTAAGTTTTGCATGGTTTCTCTTACATGTGAAACCCAAAATATAAACAAAGAGCAAAATAAAATATAATAGGAAGCAGGGAGACAGATCTTTTGTAAAGGGGAAAGGAACCAAGAGATGGAGGGATAGGGAGAGAGGGAGGGGCGGTGAAGGGGATGAAAAAAATTGAGATGTGTTATGTGCATGTACCAGCTCCCCACAAGGATTGTGATCATTACGTACTGAAAACATGTAATAAAAATTAAAAATTAAAAAAAATTTTAAAAAAGCCTTCTTACAATGAGTCTCTCTTGTCTCTATTTTACAAAAAAGGCCCAAGACTTTTTAAAAGATAGTGGGGAAAATTTAGAATCAAAACGTTTTTCCTGCTCTCACATCACTCAGCAAAATACTTCTGATACCAGATGTGTGCAATTACTCACCACACACCAAGCAGTCAGTTCTCCAGAGCATACTAGCTGGATGTCCTCCAAGTCACTTCAGTGCTGATATGGTGTATCTAGAGATAGCATCAGATACTACAGGATGAAGGTTTAGTCTCAGCAGTTTATAGCAGTAGCTTGTCACCTGACCTTTGACTGACTGACTATAAATTGAGGGTTCCCATGTACCCTCCTTGGGTTGGATTGATTTATTAGTGTAACTCACAGAACTCCGGGAAGCGCTTTGCTTACACTTATGCATTTGTCATAAAGGATGTTGCAAAGGACACAGATGAATAGCCAGATGGAAAAGATGCGCAGAGTTTTTGCGTGCCCTCTTCGGGCGTGCTGCTCTCTGGGCACCTCCAGGTACTCAGCTGTCTGGAAGCTCTCCAAACCCAGTCTTTTTGGGTTTTAACAGAGGCTTTGTTATATAGGATGTATATTTGGCCATTGGCGATCACCTCAAACTTCAGCCCTTCCCTTCTCCCCTGTAGGTTCGAGATAGAGCTGAAAGTGCGAATCCTCAGTTGTGCCTTGGTCTTTCCATTGACCAGCCCCCGTCTAGGAGCTGTCTGGGGTCCTGAGTTACTAGTCATCTCATCAGCATGCACAAGGCATTCTTATCACTCCAGAGAGTCCAAGGATTTCAGGAGTATGCCAGAAACCAGGGATGAAGATCATATATATAATTTCATAATATCTGTGATCAGCCAAGTGTGGAGGCCACTACTTAGTAAAGCACTGTATAAAGCACAGTATTCCTAGTCCATCATTATATTGCACCATTCACTTCAGCACCATTTTAAAAGTAATTCCTGGTATGATATACTTTCTGGATTTTCCACTGTTCTGATTGTGGCTGTTTCACTGGTACCAAGTTACCTTGATGTTTTAGCCAGATAGCTGACAGAATACCTTAGACTAGATAATATATAAACACATTTTTTTCTCACAGTTCTGGAAATTGTGGGAAGTCTAAGATGGCAGCTAATCCACTGTCTGGGGAGGGCTTACTCTGCTTCAAAGGTGATGGCTTCTAGCTGTGTCCACATTTGGTGAAGGGCAGAGGGACTAACAAGCTCCCTCAGGCTTCTTATAAAGAAAGTCACTAATCCATTCATGAGGGTGGAGCTCTCAGGACCTTGTCACTTCCTAAAGACCTTCTAGCCTTAAAACTTTTTTGGAGATTAGGTTTCAATATAGAAATGAGGGGGTAGGTAGACAGAAACATTCAGACCATATCTTGCCACACTGGCTCTTAACATCTGTGTCCTTCTCTACATTCATTATAGCCCAATAGCCCCCAAAGTCTTAGATTATTGCAGTATTAGTTCAAAAGTTTGAAGTCCGGAGTCTCATCTAATTATCATCAAAAATATGAATGACATTCAAGGTATGATTTATGCTGAGGCAAATTGTTGTACAGCTGTGAATCTATGAAGTCAGACAGGCTATGTGCTCCCAGAATATAGTTTGGAACATACGGAGAAGTAAGAAGGAAGAGGGATAACTGGTCTCAAGGAAGTCTAAAATCCAACAGGACAGACAACATTAAGTCTTGAAAGCTTGAATCTTTTCTGACTCTTAAGTCCTGCCTTCTGGATGTACTGGAGCTAAAGTTGGGTCCTTACGGGTTTGGGGGGTGGCTTCTCCTTGGCTTTGCTGAGAAGGTCCATACTGTGGCTCTCATGGGGTTGGAGTCGGGTGCCTGCAGCTCTCTCAGGCTGGAATCATGCCTGTGGCTCTACAGTTCTGTGGCCTTACCTCATGGTTCCACAGGACCTTGCTCTAGTGGAAACTGTCACTTGTCGAAAAGGGGAAGGGGCTGTTATGTTTCCCTATTTCTACCAACATTCTCTTCAGAACCATTTAGATAATTTTAAGATTGAGCCTTTCTCTACAGCAGTGCTTTTCTGAGCCCTCATCAGAATCATCCTTAGCACTCCATTCAGGGTAGTATAGGCTGCTTCTAACAAGTACCGCCAAATTCTTTCAGTTCCCAAGCTGCTTCCACATTTTCACTTACTTGTCTTTGCAGCATCCCACTTTTTTGGTATTGGTATTTTTGGTATTTTTATCTTCCATTCTGACTGCTGTAACAAAGTATAATAACCTGGTAATTTGTAAACAACAGAAATTTATGGCTCACAGTTGTGAAGGGTGGGAAGTCCTACGTTAACATACCGGTCGGTTCAGTGTTTGGTGAGAGTCCATTTCTCATGACTGGTACTTTATTGATGTTTCCTCACATGGTAGAAGGGCAAGATAGCTGAATAGAGTGTCCTAAGGCCACAAATTCTGTTCCTAAGGGTAAAGGCCTCAGGAACGAATCACCTGCTAGAAGCCCCACCCTGAACAGCACATTAGGGATAGACCTCAACATGTGAACATTCAGGACCTAGCATTTGATGTGATGTCAGCATATACAATACCGTGGAAGTAACACTTTCCCTGAGTACTGTTTTTATTTTTTCAAAATATAGCCTCAAGTTACATTACTAAGTTTAAAAAAAAAAAACAGTTAAACCATTGACTCATAGGGACAACAGGGCCTTCTAAAACTTCCCTGATTTTATCTTTACGAACTTGTCAAACTCCAAATTCTATTGCATTTGAATTTCTCTTTGATTTTTGTTTAGTTTAGGATGTGAATACTATGTTACGAATTTGTCCCTGAATACTTCAGGTCGGTGAAAAATGTTTGGATCTTTCTTCCATAGTCTAGCATTTTCACTTTCCTGCACTATTTACTCAAAGATATTTTTGGATATTTATAACCTGATATGCATACCTTCTAAACCTATAAGAATATGGTAGAAACAAGTATTTAATCAGCTCCCAGAAACTCTGAGCTATTAGAGATTATGTGTTAGTACATTAGGATCTATTTTAAATCTGTAGTAGTGAACGTTGTAGCTGGAAAACTCATGGGATAGTTAAAAGGTTTTGCTCCTGGAGTAAGAGTTTTCTAACTGAAATAATATTTTGATATTGTATGCTCTTTTTCACTTTGCTTGGAAGTTGAAGAAACAGCTTATAAAAATTGCCAACAGAGAGTAATAACTAAGCTAAGCAAGAGGTTGGTGGGTGGATTTTCTTGGAATTATATTCCAAATGTTTAGCTTTCTTTTGATGTTTATATATATTGAAAAAATATTCGCACAAAATGTTAACTTGTGGTATAGAAAGGCAAATGGCCTTTCTAAAAATGTACCCTTTTTCTGTATAAGCCTTGTTATCTTACATGTAGAAATGGAAGGTATAAAGAATGTAGAAAAATGTTTAGCATAGTGCTGATAGAAAGTGGTTATTCAATCAGTGGTAGGTACATACCATTGATGTACCAACAATAGTAGGTGTCTGTTTATTATGCTTTTTTTGGTTAAAAATATAACTATGTTAGCTACGCCTGCCCTACTGCAAACATACACTGTATATACTGCTACCTTGTGTGCCTGTATGATGTGCCATCTGCTTAAGTAATGGAACTCCATGGCAAACGATTATAACTTACCTCAGGCATTTATGATAATAGTTAGAGATTGGTCATCAATAATGATCAAATGGGGGCAGTAGTGATGTTTTTTATATACAGAAAGAAAACTCAATATAGATCCTAGATTTGCCTGCACCTTGTGTGATTAAATTATTTAACAGTGGCTTTAGTCATACCCTTATGTTTGAGTGACTCTTGACTGTTACTCTGCAGGGCAGAGGTGATTTGGTTCATCAGACAGCTGAAGTAATGAGTGGGAAACAGGATGAAAGAACACACAGTGCATTGGCATCCTCTGCCAGGCAACCCCACATCTTAGCCCTTTCCATTCCCTTGCCCTCACCCCTGTGCAGACTCTACAAATGGGAGCAGTGACATGGCTTAATAGCTTTCCCTAACTGCTGTCAGCACCTTGCTGCCCTGCCAAGTCGGTTCTTACCCCGAGCACAATAACACACAGTGTACCACAGCATCAGAACAAGAATATTTCAGTGTTGCTCTAAATGATTTTATCTTTTAAAAAAGTGAAAGAGTAGCATTGATGTTGTAAGAATGCTGCTTTCCATTTCTAGCTGCTGTTTGTGATTGTGCATTTGATTTCTATAGAGGGAGTGAAACTTGTAGAGTAAATCAATGCTTTGTGATTAGAGACCAAAGTGGGAGAAATATTTCGTGCTATCTTGATAAAAGCTAACTGTGCTAACTGTTCTTGGGGCTGAAATAGTGTGAAGGCTTCACATCTTCTCTAAGGAATATAAAGACATGCATAGTAGAAAAAGCACGGGAAAAAACCAGGAGTTGGCAACATGGATTTCTTGGAAAGAATATGACATCCAGGAGTGGTAACTGTATAATATAAGCAATCTATTGTAAGGAATGAAATCACACTGGATATAGGAATGACTTACATGCTTAGATCCTTCAGAAGTTACTTCATTTCACATACTGTGCCCTTCGTTGTGACTTCGGGCAGCCTTGATGTTCTTGGCTCCCAGTTCCCCTATGTGGCAGACGCTCTTAACTGCGTACTACTCCTGGGAAATGGTGGTCCTTTCACATCCTTCCACAGTTTTTGTTTTGGATATGATTACCATATCTTCCATATCTTCTTTTTTTGTTTATGCAAATTCCAGTTGATATTTCAGTACTACAACAGTTACTATCTTTGAGAAACCTTCATTTTACTGTAGTAGTTTTTCTAGTCTTTGTGTTAATGATAACTTTGATATATGTGTATTTCTTTATTACTCTGTAGAAACCTGTATCTCTCTATACCGGGAATGCTTTCCTGTAGATATCTTCATGGCTCTATCCTTTATTTCGCGTTGTTTTTGTCTTCCCTCCTGACTGGATTTAAGTTCTTGAGGGCAAGGACTTAATTTTGTTCATTGCTGGTATCACCTGCCTAGAACAGCCTGACACACCGTAGACATCTACCAAGTATTCATTAACTGACAGGGAATGAATTATTTGCTTCCCCCGCAGTAACTCGTTCTTACAGTCACTGGCGGCTGATGCTCACGTAATCACTCAGTAAATGTATGGTGAATGAATGAGCGCACAATTCAGTATTAGAGGCTACATTGGCTCAGCTGCTACCGATGGAAATGAGATTCTTGTCACTTGGATAAAGTCATTTTAAAGAAAAATGTCATTAGAGGTCTGAAAAGATGGAAAAGGTAAATACTCTCCAGGTAAGTTCTGAAACTCCAGCTGTTAGGGTTGCTAATCTTAATGTGGGTATAGGTTTTCAAGAAGCATCCATGTTTGACAGAAGAGACCAGAGGAAATCATTCATAAGATCTATTTAAACATATGTACATTATTTTAAAAAGTTGCTCCTTAGGAACATCTTAGACATTTTTGGAGGAGTGCTGTCATATGTTTGTAGTGATTCCCCAACATGGGCGTTCTTGGTGATTTCTAAAGCTTTGTTTATTGTTTGTATGCAATTTGTGGAATTATAAATGTCCACGAATATTCTGGCTGACACATTAGTGTTACAGAGCAGAAATTTAAATGTTGCATATCTTTTAAGAATTTAATTTATCAGATGTTTACTGTATGCTTGAGTCCATGTGTTATAGACCTAAAATGAAATATAAGATACAGTCATTGTATAAAAAGAGCATGTTCAGAGTGTGGTTTGCAGGCTAGCGGCACTGTGGGATACACCTTGAGATGAAATAAATAAGTAAGAATGGAGAGTATATAGAAATTTTTGTAGTAGCTTTGCAGAGTAAATTTACGTCTGTTGGATCTGATAATTTAAAAGTGTGGGCAAATATTTTGTATGGGTTAAATTTTATTTGTTGAATAACTTACAGTTTTCAGAATTGCCTCGTGAAAGGGGGAAAACATGTCTTTATCTCAGATATTGTGGGGAATGTTGCTTTATGGAGAATTGTGTTCATGTGAAAGTGAAACAGAATAAAATAGTAAGGGAGAGGGCAATGCCTGTTCTTCTATACCTTTTGTCCAAATTGAAGTTAGTGCATTCACTAAATAGTCCAGGCTAACCTTGAACTTACAGTGATCCTCCTGCCTCAGTCTCCTGAGGGCTGGGGTTACAGATGTACAATACACCACCATGCCTGGCAGAATCCCTGGTTTTTAAAGCAATGTTTTCCTGCTGTTAGCATGTGAAATCGTGATTTTTGCATCACTTTAAATATTCATTCTACTTTAAGAGTTCTTAAATTTTCTTGATGCTAATGGAATTTTTGTTTTGAGACATCTTTAGTGTGTGGGTTGAAGGGCCTGGGTCTTTCCCTCTTTTGTAGCAGTGTGTTGGTGATTAGGAACCACACTCTGAAAAACTTTGTTCTAAGGTTAAGTCATACAGTCCTGAGGTTTTTTTGTTGTTACTGTTATAGATGCCTTTGAGAATTTGGGTCAAGTTATAGTTCTACTCAATGGAAAGTATATACACACATACAGTTTGCATACAGTTTCAGAGGGTCCACCTCATTTTTAAACAGAACCTGGCAGAGAGGGAGGATTGTTACCTTGTGTGTAGTTATCAGTCTTGATCTGTTCCTGGGTAAACTACAGTTGACTAATTTGCTTTTAACCATTCTAATTTACCATTTCCTTTAATTTTCAGAGTGCAGTCCATACAAACATCTTATTTCTCTGCATGTAACAAATTTATTTGATTTTGAGATGTTCGTGGATACCTTTTTGTAAATCACAGTGTTTTTTTACATTTCTGGTAGAATAATATTCACGTATTAACTACAGAGCACATTAAATCTTTGCGTGTAGACACATGGACTAGCTATAAAATGAAAGTGACATGTGACATCCCAGTGGTGAATCACACTTTAAGAAGGCATGTTTATATTAGATTTAGAGTAGAATAAAACGCTATTTTAATAAATGATGGGAAATACAGTTAGTGTATGAAAATAGTGTAGTAAAGGCCCTGTGTTTGAGCTAGCTCGTTTGGTGGCTTTATAAGGAAAGGCAGGATCACCCCCTTACTTTTGTTTGGTTTTCTAAGGCATAGTGACACATACTTTGAGGTATTTTCTCCTTTGCTACCATATAAGGTATGTGCTCTAACTTTTGGGTGAAAGTGAATACAATTTGACTCATAAACCAGAAAATAGAACCCGTAGTTAAAATGAGTCAGAATTTTTGTATTTACTCACAAAGAAGATGTGAGTGATTACTCCTTTCGTCTCCCTTGGTTTAGTTCTAACCTACAAAAAGCCAAATAATTTTTTTCACAGAAAAAAAGTAAGCTTAAATTTTCAAGGGACGTTTTCACATTAGACATTTATGCTTGTCTGTTTTCTGTTGCTGTAACAATGTACCTGGGTCTTTTATAAATAAAAGAGATTGATTTAGCTCACAATTTTAGAGACCAGAAGTCCCAGCTCAGGGAGTCCCTGGGCATCCACATCTGGTCAGGGCCCTCTTGGCTGGTCGCAACAGAGCAGATGGCATTAGTGGCATGAGTGTGTGCCGGAGGGAGGAAGCCAGAAGGCAGGGGCCAGCTAGTCTTGCTCTTTCATAACTTCTCATTCTTGTGGAAACTGAGATCTCACAATAGCTACATTGATCCCATCTAAGGGCCATCTGCCCAGTAACCTAATCACCTGCATCCTGCCTTTATCTCTTCAAGGTTTCACCATCTCCCACCATTGCTATCCTGAGGGCCATCCTTTCCAGCACTTGACTCTTTGGAGACAATCCTCATTTAACCCTGTGACAACATCCGTTTAATTGTATTCGAGTAGCATGTGTGGACTGATTGATTGAAGTGTCAGCACTACAACAACATTATAATGCAAGACAGAATGACATCATATGTTCAAGTACAATATTGTAGGTAGATGAATAAGCACTGGAGAAAGGATAAACTAGAGTCATTTGTATGTAAATGAATGTTCCTTGAGAACATACTCTTAAGTGAAATAAATCAGACACTTACCAGTACACATCAAATCGTTTCTCTGATATGAGAAACCATAAATGTAAATAACGGCAAAGAGGTGTAATAGATATTATGTAAAAAAAAAAAAAAGGTAGTATTCAAAAGAGAGGAGAACTAGATAGGGAAAAGGGGGATAAAGAAGGAAGGTTAAAAGAAAAGTAAGATGAAAGGGAAAAAAAATGGAAAAATGTAAATAAACTTGTTGCAAATAGGGGTGGGTGAATGGAAGGGAGGGGAGCGGAAGAAGGGGGAAAACCGAGATACATCATGTACAGGTACAAAATAATCATGTTGATTATGATCATTATGTATACAATATACCAATACATGTTCTTTGTAAAAATAAGCATTGGAGAGATAGCAAATTAGGATTTAAAAAAAAAACCTTTATGGATTTTTTTTTTAAATCACTTTCTGAATTTGCTTTACTTCTGCCCCAGTTGCTAGTAAAAACTCCTCTGGTATTTTATTTGTTTGTGATATTTTGCAGTGTTTGAGTAGTAGTACCTGTCATTGGCAGGAAAACAAGTTCTGTACAAGTTCTCTAGTATAAGCACAATACTGTGCTTATACATTCTTAGGTATTTGAGGAATTACTGGTAAGACAACCAGTCACATTTATGATACCCTGGGAGGTGCATGGAAGGCAGATGCAGTACCTAGAAACTTTCAACCTCAGGCTTATGTCTGAATTCAAATATTTTATTCTACGACAGGTACTGGAAAATATGTGGTAAACAAAACTAAAGTTTACTTATTAATTAGATTTTAAAAAGCCACTTTTCTTTTTTTTTCTTTTTCTTTTTTATTTTTACCAAGAACATGCATTGGTACATTGTATACATAATGATCATAATCAACATGGTTATTTTGTACCTGTACATGATACATCTTGGTTTTTCCCCCTTCTTCCCCCCCTTCCCCTCCCTTCCCTTCCATTCACCCAAAAAAGCCACTTTTCTCAGTGCTTGTCTGCCTCAAGGAAATTCTCTTCATCAAATTGATACAATTTTATTAGCAGATTTCTTCAAAGTTTGGTAACAGCACAGTTAGAAAAACAATAGCTTTTATTTTCCTATGCTTGGTTCCCATGGTTTTTTCACATGAGAAATTTCAGTGTTTCTTCTGTAGCTATCATATTTATTGTTCCTTTTTTTACATTTACTTAGTCTTATGGCATTCCAGCCATACCCATGGTTTTAGGGTTATGTATTTCCAAGCATTCCATATTTGTTGAAAATATGCGGAAGGTTGAACACTTGTACTTTGGTAGTGACTCACGGTATACCCTATCTCCTGCTTGTTACCTGTAGTACATTATGGGATAATTACTCAAGTATACTTCTTTTGAATTAGCATGAATTGTTTTGTTTAGTAAACATCTGACAATTAAAATGATGTTATGTATATTCAAAAACTGATTTTGATAACAGACTTTGGGTTCGCATATTTTATCTTGATCTTAGCCGAAAGGCCAAGAAGTGATGTCAATAAATCATTTCTGTTGCCAACACTTACTTTCTGAGTTTTATAACTGCTACCTTATTTCCAAGGAAAAGACAAATAGAGGTTCTTGTGTGCATACTGAACATTTCTTGTAATCTTTAAGGTTAAATAAATTTCATTAGAGAATTCTAAGACATTGTTAGAGTTACTGCTATAGCTAAACATTTTATCTTTATGGAAAAGCTTAGTGCAGTATACCAACTGAATTGAATAATCTTTTTCAGTAGGAATCTTAAAAGTTAGACTTATTTAAAATAGCATCTGGGGGCTGGGGATTTAGCTCAGTGGTTACAGTGCTTGCCTTGCAAGCACAAGGTCCTGAGTTCGATCCCTAGCACTAAAAAAAAAAAGAAAAAAAAAGTTAAAAAAAAAATAAAATAGCATCTGCCATAATTGGTTATTATTTTTTAAGAATGAAAGTTTTTTTTCTTTGTTTCTGTGATTGAGGTGCTTGTAAGAGGTAGAAGCTATGGGAAGGGCTAGTATAGCAGGAATATTGGACACAAGTTCTAAATAGCATACTTTGTGGATAAGATATATTTTATATTTATATTTTTGGGATATTTGTACTACTGGTCTGCCCTGTGAGCTATTAACATTTTATTTTCAATACAGTTTTGTAAGCAGTAGGGCTACCTTTTCTCTTTTGTTGAAAATTTTTCAGAAGAAATACTGCTGGAACTACATATTTGTATGGCAATTAAACATTTTGGGGAATTGTAGTTTTATTTTGGTTTGACAATAATAAGTTAATGATATCTTGGCAGATGCACCTAAGTGTTACTGTAGGGGAGTTGACTCTAGATAATACATAACTAATTACAGTCATGTATATTATTTTGCTAATCCAAAGCAAAGTGTAAAATCTTTTCTGTAGCGAGTGTTTTGATATTGTTTCAATTTGTATATTGTGTGTGTGTGTGTGTTTGTGTATGTATGTGGCTGTACAGCATACCTAGAGACAGGCTTGGATCTGGTTTTCCAACACCTGAAGTATCTCACAGGTCTATCTTCTCTCATAGTCATGGTTCTCTATGATTCATTCTGATACCCTCCTTTGTTTACCTGTGTATCATATGGTGCTCTCTCCTCCTTATTCTTTCTTGACTCCCCAACTCAAATGGCAAGACCTAGTGTTTTGGGGAAGTGGCAAGTGAGGTCACCATTTTGGTGGAATGGAGTTTGAAAAGCCCAGACTCCGACAGTAGTAAGCAGGAAAGGAAGACACCACGTGTTAGGGTGCTGAATCAGGGCAAGTCCATCTCTGTTGCTCAGTGAGGGAAAATTAAGGAGTAGAAAAGCAGAGGGAAGAGCACGAATGAAGGAGGGGATGTTTGGCCTTTCTTTAAGAAAAGCAGAATTGATTGGTCAATTTGAAAAACCGACTTCTCTGCCCTGTAGGTCCTTGAAGTAGGCTTCTAGCGCATGCGAATCTGGGTCTTAGTATGATGATGACCAAATAATAGTGAGCGTTTGTTGTGCATTTTGTAGTATGTGCTGTGCTAGTGTTTTATTTAATCAGTTTGGCCGTTCTGCGAGACATGAAGTTATAGTCCCTATTTACCAGAGAGATAGCTGGAGCTTACAGAGGCCAAGTGACTGCAGGTCACACAAGTAGCAGAACATGAATATGAACTCATGTTTGCCTAACTTCAAAGTCTTTGTTTGGTAATATGTTCTTACTTGGTGTACGGCTGTAGCAAGCCACCTAACCCATTTGAAGCTTTGTTTTCCTGTCTTTCAAATACCCTGAAACTGAGTGATAAGCCGCCTTCAGAGTCCCAGTTTCCCAGTGAGTATGAGGTGAGGGAAGCCCAAGGCACCACCAGTCCCTTTCCCCTTACACACCCCGCCATCCTACACAGAGTCTCTCCGTCTGCTTACTAAAGACGGGCTCCTTTCCAAAGAAAACATGTAATCCATAATTATACGCAGAAGAGTTAAAATGCGTCTACTCCCAGAGGTGAGCATAGATGATTCATATTAGACCCTTTCCTAAGTTAACGGGGAGGTTCGGGAAAGACACCCGTTTCTTGAAGATCACATAGTTGTCCTGGAGCACCTTCGTGTCAGCATCACTAACCAGGAATTGAGTTTAGAAGTATTTCCAGTGTGTGCAGGTATATTTACTTGCAACTTCAGCGAGGCCAAAAAGTAATGTTTTTTAAAGATGCGTACAGCTGCAATTAAGTCTATGGAAAATTGGACAGCATGACTGAAAAAATGTATTTGAAGATCAAAGGGGAAGCATTTGCTTGTGATTAGTGTGATTTATACTGTGCTCGATCCAGGGGTCACTTACGACTGCTTCTTTCCTACACATTGTGCATCTATGAAATACATTTCTGGCTGCAACATGTACAAGATAGACTGATAACAGAAAGTTATTAATGCTTTAAACAAATGCAAGCTATTCAAACTTGCAAAAGTAGTAAAAGATGAGCTATGAAAATAAGTGACCTTATAATCTTTCCTTGAATGTTCACAATTCATAATGGTGCATACTACCCAATTAAGAGAAAAGAAACATTTGTCTTTCTGATGAGTAAATGGCTTGAGGGAGTCCTCTGGGGAAAAATGAAGCTCTTAGGGTGTGTTCGGTGAGGTGGGTGCTACCTTCTCACAAGTCCGAAATTTTTTCTATCTGGCATTTCTCACTACATACATACAGCATTAATTCGGGCCTGGGTAGAGAATAAGGAAGATAGAGATTTTTGGGGATGTGCCGGGGATCAAACTCAGGGCCATGTGCTTGCTAGGCAAGCGCTTTACCACTTGAGCTAAATCTCCAACCCCAGGAAGATAGATTTATGAAAAAGAAGGAGTTTATATAAACATTTGAATCTGTGAAAACTCATCCCACAAGAGGGAGAAAATGCTTATATCCTTTGGGTGACTTCTCCTTGCTCTCATGTGACATTTTAAGCTTCTTCTGGTCCCCTGTCCAAGGAGAAATGCTAGGGCCTTGAGACTGCCCCAGCTTCACCTCTGACGGTCAGTTCAGTTTACATCAGGCCCAGTGTTTTCCTCCCAGCAGACCCTGGGCTTGGGCAGCACCAAAGACCATGATGCTGGCTGGAGTAAAGAGACTCATTCTCTATCAAGATCTGATCCCAAGAAAGGCTCATCATTTGTCAGGCTAGGTCTGCATCAGAGACGGGTTAGACAGACAGGAAAACGCCGTCTCTGTGGGAGGAGAGCAAGAAAAGGTGGGGCACGTAGGCGGCTGGTGCAGGGGGGCCAGCTCAGAGCAGCTCTCTGAGCCAGGTGAAGAGTGTGGTATAATGGAAACAAGAGGGAGCCGCCCCTACTCTTTGCTGCTGGGGGGTGCCCTCAGGACCTCCTTCCCAGGGGCTAGAATGCAAATCCAAATGCTAAGACAGACTGATGAGGGCCAGGCTCCTACTGTGGGAAGCAAGGACCTGGAGCCCAGCCCAGGCTTGCAGCCCCACCGGGTGATGGGCAGCAGCCAGGGGAGCCAATGGCCATCCTTACTTACAGGCCACTGCTCACCGCTCTTTGCAGAGACACATTGGCCTGCATGGGGGACAGTGGCAATACAGGGAGGTGACTGCACATTTGTAACTCAAATGTGAAAATCCTGCTCAGCCAGTTGCCTGAAATTCTGGGTGATTAAGGTTGTGAATTTTTATTTATCCTTTGTTCTTAATGAACATTTATCTTTCAAAATAGAATCATGTGATAATGTTTAAACAGCAAAGACAAAACATGATTTTGTACGATTAACAAAGGTACTACAAGAAAAAGAAAACATTTCTTAGTAAAAAAACGAAATATTTCTTGAGAAATACTGATTGTTCAGGTGGTGGTGGGTGTTTGTTTCCATTTCTGCTAATTATTTAAGTTGTATTCTTCTAAACACTTGATACGTAGTCATCAAGGAAATTTGTAGCATCTTTTTTAGAAGTCCTAGAAAGCATACATTTTTAACTATCCAAACTGGACTTACTCTGTGCTCCTGGAAATAAGGTTTGATTTTTGACCTTACTTGGGTGAGTTGAGCCTAATAACTGAAGATTCTGCTTTTCAGATTAGAACCTATTTTTCTCTTTGTCTGGTGAATTAATATTTATATTTTAATCTAATATAAATAAACTAATGCACTTATGTATTGATCTTTTTTTAAGTGGCAGGGTCTTGCTATGTTATTCAGGTTAGCTTTGAACTCCTGGGCTCAACCAGTCCTCTTGCCTCAGCCTCCTGAGTTGAAGGGGCTACAGGTGTGTACTACCATGCCTGGCTGTTTTTTTTTTTTTTTAATTTAATAGAATCTAATAAAATATTTATCTAAAACCTACATTATTTAAGGCTCTTGGAGAAGACTCAACTAAAAATATGATCCCTGAATTTATGAGCTTTTTTTTTTTTTTTTGTGACAGGGTCTTGCTATGTGGTTCAGGCTAGGCTTGAACTCACTATGTAGCCTAGGCTGGCCTTGCCCTTGAACTCATGGTGATCTTCCTGCCTCAGCTTCCTGAGTACTGAGATCATAGACAGGCCCTACCATGTCCAGCTCTTATGAACTTTAAAGTTGGAAGCACATTGGTGACAAATTACACCTGCCTTGTATTTCATACTTCCACTTTATTCTACATGCTAGGAAACTGAAGACATTTTGAGTTTTTCTACCCTTGTTTTATGCAGAGGACATTGATATAAGTAGAACCCTATAGTGTTCTTGTCAGTGGGGCCACTGTATTAGTCCTGTTTTTTGTTTTTTTGTTTTTTTGTTTTTGTGCTGGGGATTGAACTCAGGGCCTTGTGGTTACTTAGGTAAGCACTCTACCGAGCTAAATCCCCAGTTAGTCCTGTTTTCTGTTGCCAATAATACAGTACCACAGACCGGATGACTTACAAAAAAAGAGGTTTACTTTGGCTCACCATTGCAGAGGTCCAAGGTCAAGGGGTCACACCTGGTGATGGGCCTCTTGCCAGCAGTCTCGAAGTGGTACAAAGGAGGGCATCACATGGTAAGAGACAGGGAGAGATGGTGGTTGGGGAGGGAGAAAGAGAAATTGATTCTCCTGGTCTATCTCCCTTATAAAGCCACTAGGATTTCATCATGGGGACTCTACCCTAATGATTTTACCCAACCTTAATCGCTTCCCAAAGACTCTACCTCTAAACACACTAGTAACAGTACGTTTTGCTCTTAATTCCTCACAACGAGGTTTCTAACACATGAACACCTGGGTGGGGGGCATGCGCAAACTGTATCCAGACTCTAGCATCCACCATTTTGGAAATGTGAAGATGGAGGAAGGAGGGAGGACTGTGTAGAGTTTGAAGTGGGGAAATCTTTAGGAGACATGTAGGGGACAGGGATGTACTTCACTGGTAGAGTGCCTGCCTGGTATATGAAACACCCTGGGCTCAATCCTCATTCACACACATGTACACATACAATGAAGAGAAGAAGAGAGACCGTCACGGTAGGTAAGTAGCAGCAGGCAAAATCAGTGTGAAGGATGATCAGGGTGAGAACTGCCAAGAGGAGTGGAAGGGTTGACACAGTTTAGAAAGTGTCCTACGTGTGGTACCCAAGAAAGAGGCGGAAGTTATGGAGCTGAGTGGGGTTTTTGTGCTCCATGGTCTGAAGATAAGGGTGAAAGAAGACAAAGGTAGGTCATTCTGAGACGTTTGAATAGCTTGAGAAAATAGGGTCCCCTTGGCACTGGAGCAAATGGCTGAGCAAAGTTTGTCTGGTCATGACATCGTCTTTCATGTGCTTATTTTCTTGCTATATTGTTTACTACTGCCGGACTGGGAGTGTTCAAATTGCTTCTCTTGGGATGTATTTAGAGCAAATGCCCATCAGTGTCAGTGTTTGTGTTTTTACAGCTACTTCACGTGAGGATAAGTAATTTAGTTGTAGTTCTCTTTCTGGTTAATTTTTCTTGTACTTGGCCTTAGCCCAAATAAAATCTAAGAGAAACTATTATATTTATATTTCCCCTTCATTATCAGGACTCCAGAATTTAATATATTTGTTTATTTTATCAGGGAATAGATGTCCTTTTGTACCACCAGCAAAATCTATTTATATTTCCCCTTCATTATCAGGACTCTAGAATTTAATATATTTGTTTATTTTATCAGGGAATCGATGTCCTTTTGTACCACCAGCAAAATCTTCCAGACTTTGACTCCTATTTTAGAATTAGACTTACAGCTTTGTACCTATAGTTCACATGATAGATGTTTAAAACTGGCAGGGATCTTAGAAAACTTTGAGATCATCTAGCATAGCCTCTACATTTCTCAGAATAGTAATCTGAGGTCAAGGGAATTAAAATAGCTAACATTTTGTTCAGCTCTTGTCTCCTATACTCATAATAATCCTGTGACATGAGTGATTTTCCCACAGTCACTGAGAGAGTAGTAGAGTAGCTGGCTGTAGGAACAGTTTCCTTTATAAATGTACTTTAGTTTAGTTCTATATAAAAAAGAACAGCTAGTATTTTCTGCTGATAAATAGTCCCTTTAATATTTAATCAATAAGCTACTTTAATATTTAATCAGTAAGCTACTAATTCCTATTGGATATATTATTTCATCTAGTAAACTCATATATGTCATCTAGTAAAATACGTATATTTTGTGACGGTCTGTAATGTGGGGAGGAAACACAGATATAGGTTCTGTCTCCATTGTTCTAGCACTCAGTACTGTTTTCTCTATTTTTTGATCTAAATGCTTGTTTTGTGTCTGAGATTGGTCTGCCTTGATCATTATTTTTAAAGAATTTGACAACTGTTGGTAATAAAACCTAGCTGAATATAATATCCACTATATTTATTGTTTTGTCTTCAAATTATGAAATCCAGCATTCAGCTCTTGTTCAGTGAACAAGCTTTTTGTTTGTTTTGTAGTATTTTTGTTTTTCTTAGAAAGTAATTTTACTAAAATGTTCTTTAAAATCAATGGGTTTTTTAAAAAGCTGAGGTAAATATATATGTATATATAACATGAAGTTAATTATTTCAATAATTTTAAGCATCATAAAACCAGTTGGATTAACTGAGTGTAGTCACAATGTTGTGCAGTCATCGCCTCTGTACTATCCCTTATAGAGCTTTTTCATCATCCCAAACAGAAACTCCTTATAGTATCTTTTGTTTCAAATACTAGAGGATTCCTGGTTATTTTCTTTTTTTGTGGTGGGACTGGTCTCCCCTGTCTTTTTGTAACCCATTGTTCAGGGTAATCTGTGTGTATTTATTGAACGCTGAGCTTATCATTTGAATTAGAATAGGTTAATTTGATTTGTATATTTTTCATGTCTCTAGGCATCTACAAAAATTGCATCAGTTCTCCTTTTATTGTAATTTTATATTTGCCTCTTTTGGAGTAATGAAATATATACGCATGAAGTTTGAAGGAGATTAATAATATAAACACAATGGAAACAAAGCTTTTGTAAATAGGGAGGGAGGAGGGGGTGAGGGGAGAGAAATGGGAAAAAAAGAAGCAACAAGATATGTCACGTACAGGTACAAATCCCGTATGATGAGTGTTATCACAATGTACATCTAAAATGTACCATTAAAATAAAATAATATAAACACAAAGAAAATTTTATTGAGCAAGGGAAGAAAGATTAGGGATTAAGGACTGTAATATACAAAAAATCTGGCAGTCTCAGATATGAGGAGTTTCCTTCCCCTCCTCCTTAATGGGTGGAGCAGGAAGCACACCCAATATTAAGGATATTTGATCTGAAATAATTCAGTCTGTAAACACTGGTTATGAACTGGACTCAACAAGAAAGACTTCCTCCCTCTACGTGAGTTTTCATGCTCAAAATATAGCTGTTTAAAGAGTTTTAAAAAATTATTTCAGAGTATAAAAGCCCCATTGAGATTACATTCTTTT
Source organism: Hystrix cristata (assembly GCA_004026905.1). NCBI lineage: Eukaryota > Metazoa > Chordata > Mammalia > Rodentia > Hystricidae > Hystrix > Hystrix cristata. The sequence goes on from PVJO010004357.1 coordinate 69,688, forward strand.
TCTTCTGCTAAAATGTGGAATTTCTTTGACTACTTCTCTTCGTTCATAACAATTGCATACTACTGTTGCATAATAAAGAAATGGAGAAATTACCAGAGAACTTTTCTCATAAAATTGTTTTTTGTGCAGTAAGAATTTAAGAAAATAAACATGAAAATCCTTTAATATTAAGTTTACATGTTAAGCAAATAATAGTATATTGGCACAGTACAGTATATGCTTTTCCTTTGGTATGAGCAAAAGTGTAATTTTTATCTGCATTATTTATTCTTTCTTTTTAAAAATGACACACCTAATGAAATGAAATGTATTTATTCCAGCTAAAAGATGGTGGCAAGGCTTCCCAGGCCAATGTAAGAATAGGAGATGTGGTCCTCAGCATTGATGGAATAAGTGCAAACGGAATGACTCATCTCGAAGCCCAGAACAAGATTAAGGGTTGTACGGGCTCCTTGAATATGACTCTACAAAGGTAAATTGCTTTTTATTTGGCTCTGAGAAAACAACACTGAGGAATGTTTTTGCGAGTCTGATTCATGGTGTTAACTAAGAAGCAGTTCTACTACCATTGTTTCAAGTAGGTAAATAAAAAAAGGCTTTTCAGTTGGATAATTGAGCAGTATGAGAATTGCTGAAAGTTATAGATTATTATTTCTCCATGTAAAAGCATATATACACATACTTATAAAAATTAGTTTCAGAGAATTCAAGAATTCCTGAAATTTCTTAGTGAAACACAGGCTAAAAATTGTTATTGTAGGATGAATAGTACATTGGAGGGTACTGTTTTAGGACACAGTTTGACTTTTCTCAGTTTACCTTTTCCTTTCTTATTCTGCATAGAGCACTTGTTTAAAGGATGGGTTTAAAAAAGTTATTGTCTCTTTTAAAGTTACGCTGGCTTCAGTTATAAAATAGTCATCTTATTGATCATAATACTGTTTATTTGTTATTTTTGAACATCCCTACATTTGACCTGAATTGAAATTACTTGCAGCATATATTAAAAATACAGACACCACACTGAGTCAGAATTCTGAAAGTAAGGATCAAGAACCGTATTAGTAAAAAAAAAAAAAAAAAAAAAAAAAAAAAAAAAAAAAAAAAAAAAAAAAAAAAAAAAAAAAAAAAAAAAAAAAAAAAAAAAAAAAAAAAAAAAAGAACCGTATTAGTTAAGGTACCTATTATTACAATGAATTATGAAGTTGGAAACACTGTAGTATCTTGGGCTTAGTTTGAGGTAGGAGGACAAGGAAAAGGAGATAGAGTGATTGAATATCTCCGAACCTTGAGGTTTGTAAGGGAGGCGTGATTATTTAGCACATAGTTATGGAGGGTTTTAAAACAGTCTTGTTTTTGATGATTAAAGAAAGTGTTCTGTCTTCTCTCAAATTTAGAAAACACCACCTGCCCCCAAAGCATCTTTTACTCTTCTAGAAATTACCGCATATATTGTGAACCTTTAAAGGGGGAATTAAATATGTGGCACTTTCCAAACCTATTTGACTATGTTCCTTTGAGCCATCCTGGGTGTGGTGTTGTGTGGAAACACCTTGGAAATGCTTCTTTCTTCTTTGCTGCTGCTGTTCAAGGGATTGCTTTTTAAAGGGCTTGTACAGGATGAATTATACTCGCTTGTCTGGATGAGTACCAATTTAAAATTCAACAGAAAAAAATTTTTTTACATTGAGACTGACTTACACTTGTTAGATCCACTTTGCTGTATCATGATTTTCTAATCCTATTTATTTATTTAGTGGGAGATTTTCTTTCATTGGGTCTGTTGAATCCATTGTTATATATATTTGAATTTTGATAGCTAGTAGCTATATATTTTAATACATAGAAAAGTAGTCAAAGAGAAAAAATAATCTGTTGCTAGAATCAGTCTGTTTCAATAGTATCCTTCTGTTAAAGTTGTTACAAATTAAATGAAGGTGTTAGTTTTTATTTACAGGCATTTTTGCAAAGTCCGAAGTTTGAAAGGGAACCAAGAGCTTAATTTGTCTAAAATATCTAGAAAACAAACAAATATAAATGATGATGGACTGTTTCTCATGTTCAAAAATTGAGTTTATACAATAGTATAAATGCTTTCCCTGGGCTAAGTTATCATTTTTTTCATACTAGCCTGCTTGTTTTCACATTGTGCTTCTTATTTTATAACTCAGGACCCAATATCTTATTTTCTATTGAAAACACTCTGGGCCTCATAAGAGATGAAAACCAGATGTTACTCTCTTTGGATGAATTTCCAACTTAAGCAGCCTGCCACTGACTCTAATAAAGATTCTTTTAAATTTCTAAAGTACGAAATCTAACAAACCAACTTACAAAAGCAAGTTGTTATAGACATTGCAGTTTCTACTGAATTTTATCTTCATACTTCTGACTGTAGATGTTCAGGGACCTGAGATATGAGAGAGAATTTTAGAGTCCTGTTGTTACTAATTGTAATTCTCTTCGTATTTTTAAAAATTTCTCGTGTTAGGAAATATCACCATTTTTGAGAGTGTGTATATTTAGAAAACTCAATGGTATAACATTGACAGTGTTGTTAAAAAATACATTTGCTTTTTAAGGAAAAAACTTTGAAGAGTTATGTTTGATTCTTTCCTATACGAGAGCCATTTTTCTCCTTTAACTCTCACTTTTACTTATATAAAGCAAACATTTCTGAATTTGAGCAACTGTTTTGCTGTTTTCCTTAACTGGCCTCCGTTCACTTTTTTGGGGAGAGGTGCTGGGGATCAAACCCAGGGCCTTGTGCTTGCTAGCTAAGCTAAATCCCCAACCCTCCATTTACTTTTTTTTTGGTTTTGTTTTTTTGGTTCCAGGTATCGAGTCTTGTGCTGGCTAGGCAAGCACTCTACCACTCAGCTAAATCCCCAGCCCTCCATTTACTTTTTTTTTGGTTTGGTTTTTTTGGTTCCAGGTTTCGAGCCTGGTGCTGGCTAGGCAAGCACTCTACCACTCAGCTAAATCCGCAGCCCTCCATTTACTTTTTTATCCCTCACTGCTTTAAAATAGAGTGTGAGCAGCACCTCAGAGAATGTCCCTAGCGGAGGGATGAACTAGCGCTGGGCCCACTGGGGCAGCGTGAGTGGAGTCAGATTGGTAGGAGTCGAGCGGGAGAGGTAGTAAGTCCTCGTAAGGCTTCCAATTTAAACTTTTCCTGGGCGTCTGAGACTAGTTGTGAGAAAGCTTTGCAGAGTTGTAGCTGCTTGGCCGTATCTGGAGCAGAGCTTGGGAGAGGCATGACTTCACCACTGGAAAGTGATGCCAGAGGAAGAGCGGACGAAGCCCCCAGTCTTGTTAGTGGGGCGCTGCCCTTCTGTGGTACTGTGGAAGCAGCTGAGGATGACACTACTGCCAGGTGCTGCTCGACTCGCCCAAGAGTCGGCGGGAGGAGGTGGTATGTAAGAGAGAAAAACCTATTTTTTAAAACTTGAAAATTAGCAGCAATTTTGTTTTGTGAATTTTTTTGCAATAAATATTTCATATGTCCATTAGGTTTTTAAGAGTGTGTATGATTAACAGTTTTTTTTTATTTCATTGTTAGGTTCAAAGTCAATAAACTAAAATGGATTTAGATAAGAAAAAATAAGACAAAGATACTTGCCTAAGGTTGTCCATAACTGTTATTTCTACCTAGTCCAATAAGGAGGCATACAATAAAGCATATTGTCCTGTGATAGCCTGAAAAGTAAGATTTATTTATTATATTCTGGCTATCTAATGAATGTAGAGCTGTGGGAGATTTTAATTTGCATTTTATTCTTGAAAAGGATTGAGTTTTTGTTTCTTTCTTCTGTAACTGGAACTAATTCTAGGAATACTACAAATGGTCTATCAAAAGTCCTATTTGAAATTATTTTTCATCTTGGGGAAATTGTTACCAGCTTCTGGAGTCCTGGAGAAATTCCTTCCATGTTCTTGGTGTCCTGAATGAAAAATTGGACAAGACTTGAGGAAAAGATAACAAGGATTTACATGTATTGAGGGTGGAGAAGAAATACACTCTACCGAGGCTGGGCATTTAGCTCAGTGGTTAGAGTGCTTGCCTAGCGAGCGTAGGGTCCTGAGTTCGCTCCCCAGAACCAAAAAGAGAAGAAAAAAAAAAAAAAAAAGAAATATACTCTGCCGGGTAAGAGTGGCCTCATGAGCAAGCTAGCGGTAGCCATAAGGCTAACCATTGAGCTCTTTCCTGGGTCTCCTTCCTAGATCTTCCATGTCTCATCTCAATCACACATTTGGGACAGTGGTCCTGTCAGAAACCCACTTGGCCTAACGTCAGATCCAAGCTCTCCCATCAGAGGTTCACTTGGTTTCGTGCTAGATGTAAATGAAAATTTGGAAATGGCCATTTCCGATTGGTCCTAGGTGCAGGGTTTGGGAAGGTTGTATTCCTTCCTGGGTCTCTGTGATTGACAGGTCACGCCCACTTGTTCAACAAGTTTGCCTGGTCCTAATCTCCTAGCTTGAAATCAGGCAAATCGCAGTATGTGTATTTTTTAACATCAAATACATTTTGTCTGTGACTTTAAAAAATTTTTCTTTGATTCATTCATTTTATGGTTACTAAGGATTAAACCTAGGGAACACGGAGCTACACCCCCAGATTGCTTATCTTTTTATGTCTTTCTGTCAATCGATCAGTACTGGAGATCGAACCTAGAGCCTCACACACATGCTAGGCAAGCCCACTACCATGGAGCTATTTCCCCTACCCTTGCTTATTTATGTTTTTAAGACAAGGTCTTGGTAAGTTGCCCAGGCCTGCCTCTGCCTCCTGGGTAGCTGGGATTATAGGTGTGTACCACCACACTGGCTAGTTACGATTTTGATCTAAGACAAAGTGAATCATCTTTTATATTACATTGTTTCACTTAATAAAAAAAGAAAATTACATTCAAGAGCTTTGATGTCTAATAATGATTGACTATCTTAGTTATATTGTGTTATTTGAGTTGGAGTCTATGAGTAAGATTTTTTTTTTTTTTGGTGCTGGGGCTTGAACTCAGGGCCTTGCACTTGCTAGGCAAGCGCTCTAACCACTGAGCTAAATACTCAGCCCCTCTATGAGTAAGATTTTAACTGCATTTATTTCAATAATTCTCTGCATGGGCCATAGATAAACTTGCCGCTAATTTACTGTGTGATTTGAAGCAAGTCAAACTTCTGGGTCTTAGTTTTCTTGGCTATAAAAATGAAGTCAATGAGTTATTTCTAAATTCCCTTTTTGCAGTAAAAATTCTGGTTCTTGTTTTGGTTTTTTAACTGTAAGTGGATAAGTTCCTTAGAGCTTGCCATAGATCAAACTAATTTAGTTTGCTTGTTTTGGCTGAGAGAATGAGGAAACTGGACTTTCTTCATTGGCGCTATCTTAAACTGTGCCAGTTAGCGAAGTGACTTGTATTGCTCTATGGACTTTGAGGTGAAAGGTAGGTCAGTCAGATGGATATTAAAACAGCATTTAATCAGAAGAAAAACACTGTGTGCTTTTATATCCTTATTTTGTATTTTTAAATTAGTTCTGTTGGGATCACAGCTTTTCTAATCTTCCTTGTTTTTTTACGTTATTATTAGTACAAGAATGTCTGTGGATTCTTTTTTTAATTTTGTTTTCTAACTTCATTTAGTATACGACTTGTTATGATTGGAGATGAAAGACCTAGAAGAGTAGAATTTGGAAAAATATTGATGTACTTACTTTCTACCTCCCCTTTATTCTTCAAACAACGAAAGCATTGCCAGAGGCCCAGTAACTGCTACTATTGAATGACAAATTGGAATAATTTAAGAGGAACACTAAGTTACAAGAAAAAAGAAGTAACTATTTTTGTACCAGACTGAAACTATTTTAGCCATCTTTTGTCATTTTAAGAGATTGCTTAGTATCCTATTACTATTAGGTTAATGGGCTCAACTCTGCTTTACTTTCACTGGTAGCATTGAGGCAGGATTTTAAAAAGTTTTAAATCAAATTTTTTGGTTCTTTATCTGGGATATTTCAGTTAATCCGAATTAAAACACATTTATTTGGGCTATCTTTTGTTTCAATCATCATCCTCTATAGGTTACTTTTTTCTGTTTGGTATTTTATATGTCTGTTTTGGAATTTGGCTTTGCTTGTTTTTCTTTTCTTGGTTTGGTTTTTATTTTTAATTCTTAGGTTGGAGGGGATCTGTCATTATGTCCCTGCCCTCCCCATCATTAAAATTAGACAAGCATGTATTGATAGCTGTTTTGAGGGTACCTTTTTGTACACATCATTTAATCCTTACATTGCTCCATTGAGGAAGGAGTTAACATACCCACTTTTCAGATGAGCCTATGCTGTTATCCCAGGCTGAAGCAGGAGGACTGCAAGTTTGAGGCCAGCATAGAAATTTTGAAAAACCGTCTGTCAAAATTAAAAAACAAAATTCAAAAAAGGCTGAGGATGTTGCTTAGTGAGAGAGTGCTCTTGGGTTTGATATGTAGTACATTAAAAGAAAAAGTATAGTACTCTTTATTTTTATTGTCACTTGCTAATATTCTATAGCAAAGATTATAACTAAATTGTTTGCTTTAAAAGATCCTGCACATTAGAATTAAAGGAAAAGGGAAAAAAGGTTAAATAAATTAGTGAGCCGCTGGATAGGGTGGTTATTTGGTTATTGAGTTGTATATGTGATTTCCCATTCTAAATCAGAATGTTATTTATTTTTCCTTCCCAAGTTTTATAAGGCTGTTGACTGTATTTGCTAATTTACTTCTATTAAAGTTGGAAGACTTGGTTCTTTAGTAGGCTTTTTTGTATGTGCTGTATGAGTAAGAATTCAAATATTTTAAAAAATATGTTTTTAAGGACTGCTCAATATGACACCCACTGGAAAAGAGATTGTAAGTGTAAAGAACAAGTCAATCGGGCAGAAAAGTGTTTATCTTATATATCTTTTTCTTCATATAGGCTTCCTATATGTTCAGAAGCCTGTTTAAATATTATTTTTTGAATCATACCTCAAATAGTCCTTGTGAATGAAAATTTTAATATGTAGAATTCTTAGTATGTATAGAATGTTTTAAAAAGGCCATGAAATGTAAAAAAGAGGTAAATGGCACTATATAATGGCTTTGAAATTAGGCAAATTGAGTGTGACTTTGCTGCTTCTGTCACAGCCTAGCTGAGTGCCCTTAGGCGATTTATGTAACTAAGTTTCAGGTCTTCTATAAATGGGCATAGTGATACCTACCTTCTAGAGCTATTGTAATGGTTAAATGAAATAACATTATGTTAAGAACCTAAGACACGATACAAATAAGTTTTCTCTCCTTTCTTCTCCGCAACTGACGAGTATTAATATGGTATCCACTATAAAATTATTTCCAGAAGATCATTTGTTTTGTTTCTTAGCAACAAAAATGGGTGTGACTGGAGGGAAGTAAGGACAAAGTGACAGGGAAGTCAGGTAGGTGGTTACTGGAGAAATGATTCTTTAGTGAAATAGGAGAATTTTAGTCTTATAGTTAAAGTTTTTTCAAATAGTAGAATGGATGCAAACATTATGCTTACTGATAACTACTGCTTTGGTTCAGAATTATTGTCTTAGCCAAAAATGTACAGCTCATCTGGCAGGAAAAACAGTGTCACAAAGAGAAACTGGTATACGCCTAGCTTTGTTTATTCTGCTGACTTATTAGGGGAACAATACAAATGCAGTTATCTTTTCCTGTGGTTTAAGTCAAAGGACAAACAAACCAAAAAGTGAGGTTTTTTTCTTTCACTTTTCCATTCGAATTCATATGTGTTTCCTTTAAAATAATTTTCTGAATACCCTATTAAAATCAAAGAAAATTTCAAATTCTTGTGTTTTTGTGATGCCGTCAGACAGATTTTGTCTTAAAACCTTTCATCTACACTATAATTATTGAGGTTTAATTCAAAAATCTTTATCAAATAAAAATATTGGACTTTTCGTGCAGATTACCTTATTACTAGCAGTTTAAAGGGTTTATGTGACACATGATTTACAATCTTTGCCTTGGAGGAATTTATAATCTCTCTTATTAGGATGAGACAGAATGTGCTACAGGGATGGCATGGTGCTGCTCCCGGAGGTGCTGGAGTGGGCCAGGCTCGGAGGGATGAGGAGGACACCTCAGAGGAAGGCACCCTGAGGTGGGCTGGAGGTGACAGACCCCCAGACGTGTGTTGGATGAGCTTGTTAAACCAGCTGGAATTAGAAGTAAGGATGAAAGCAAGGTGCAATTAGGAAATTGCTTTGCGGGGTTGCAGACACTGAGATACTAATGAAAGTTTTGATCAGAAACATGACCGTTTTAGAGTGATACTCAGTGAAACAGCTTGGAAGAAGGTGGAGAGTGACCAGAGGTAACAGACAGTCGCACAAGGATTGCAGTAACCTGGCTAAGTAAGGCTTGGAGTAGAAAGCAGAGGAGAAATGAGAGAAATTAGAATTTGTGATCTGTAAATCTCTAAAAGCCAGTCGTGGTCTGGATAGGAAGAGTTAAAGCAAGAAGTCAAATCTATCTCTCATTTTTAGCCTGCTTTAGCTAGGCTGGGTGTCTGCTCTGTTCACCTTGCTCTTGGTCTTCTGCCCACGGCACCAGCATGGTTCCTGCCCCATCCTGTTACCGAGACCGCCTCTCACGGGATGGGTTGCTGCAGCACAGGGTACCCACAGCCGAGCCTATACCCTGTCTCCAGACTTGCCCTCCTGTTCCCGCTCTTGTCTTGGTGAGTGGCACCATCAGCCACCCTATTAGCCAGATCAAAAAGACTCATTCCTTGTCTGAACTGCCTACCTTCATCTATAACCACTTGATCATTAGCTTTGTATATGTCTCCAAACAGATCGTCCCCTAGGAGAGTGGAATAAATTAGCATGGCATGGCTGTGTGGTTGATGGGGAGAGGCACAGGTCTTACTCATATGCTTATATCTTAAACATCCATATTTAAGATTTGTTTGTTCAAAATATACAAATAAACCCTTGCTGTGCGGACCCCTGGGCATAGAAAGGACATTTTCTTACCTGGCCTCAAGGAGTTCACAGCATGGGACATTGGTTTCTAACCTTATGGAAAGATCTTTCCCCTTTTTCTTCTTTCTTTTTTTCTTCCCATACTGGGGATTGACCCCGGGGGTAATTGAACTACCATTGAATTCTACCATTGAACTACAGCCTCAGACAAGGATCTTCCCTTTTTTGAACAACTTTTCCACACTATACTAAGACAATAATTACATTTTCAGTAATTCCAGATTTTATAAATATTGTATTTTCATTTAAATATAGGTTTTCTATATTTAGGTACATACGTAATCTACTTTTATTTTAAAATCCAAAGTCTGCTTTAGGCAGACTTCATTCATGGATTGCTTGTGAAAACAAAACTGTATGTGCCAGTTATTTCCAGCTGCCTCAAGTGTAGTTCAGATTGGGAACCACTAGCCAAATATATTTCAAGCCATTTGAATGTAGAGAAACAGGGAAACAGGTGGGTACAGTATGAGGATGGCAGGAAACTGCAGACAATTTTAGTATATGTGCTGCCAAAGCAAGCACAGGAAACTGCAGGCAGAAAAATACAGATCACAGGACAAGTGAAAGAGTGTAGTAACCTAAAAGGATTCTCCTTACAACTTCTACTTGTAAGCAGATTAAAAGGAGGGGGTCTCTGTAACACTGGGGTGACCAAATTAACCTAATCTTTGTTATCATTTACAAATGAAGAAAAGCTTATTAAAGTGAGAAATAAAATTTCTCTGCATGAAAATAGCACTTCCATGTGTGAAAGAAAAAGCTTGCTCATTGATTAAGTGGTACCAAGCCACACCCATCACTTTAAGAGACGATATCATGTGTATTTATTGCATTCTCTCATGCCCACCACCATGATTTACACATAGCATATTTATTTGGATAGCACATATTTATTGCCTTGAGTTGTACAGAATCCTACGTATTAAAATATGTTAATTTTTGCTACTTTAGCCTAAGTTTAAAAATCATTCATGAGAAGTTATTAGTGAAGTAATGACAGACTGGCCTTTTGTCAGTGTTTAATGGCAGCAGTCTCCTTAGAGTTCAGAGTAAAGAATTTTGTCCATAGCTTATAGAGCTTTTGAAAGGACTGAAATTCGAGTCATTCCCAACTGTTTTCCCAGTAGCTGCTGTTGCTATTATAGTCCCAAAGACTAAAATAGCTTGTGCTCTATATGAGTTGAAAAGTGAATGGGAGCGATTTTGTAGAGCACGTGTGTGGCAGAGTATTTAGACTGCTGGACACTGCCCACCCTGTCCTTTCTGGGGATTGAACTCAGGCCTTGTGCCCACTCCTTTTTATTTTTTTATTTTGGGGCAGGGTTTCACTGAATCGTCCAGGCTGGCCTTGAATTTGTGGTCCTCCTTCCTCAATCTCCTGAATGGCTGCAATTTTAGGCATGTGCCACGTCAGCTTTAGAAATAGACTTACAGGGGCTGGGGATTTAGCTTAGTGGTTAGAGTACTTGCCTTGCAAGCACAAGGCCCTGAGTTCGATTCCCAGCACCAAAAAAAAAAAAAAAAAAAAAAAAGAAATAGACTTACAAATGTCACTAGTCATTCCTGATAATTTCTTTTTACCTGCTATGATCCCTTTAAAGTCTTTCTCTAGAATTAAAATATATGTGAAAAAGTCTTTTGTGTTTGAATTTTAATTTTGGGGGGTAGTACAGTAAAGGTCCATTTCTGCATTACTATAAAAATCCATGTTGATAATCTCGAATTAAAATACTCTGACAGTCCAGCCTGTCTGTATCTTGACTGTTTTGGCTGGAATTTATAGCACCGTTGTCCTGTGTAAGTCATCCTGTTATAATGAATGTGAGGGACTTTCCAGAATCTTTTCTTTTACTGGAATTATGTTATGTAGATGAGGCTTTAAAATAATGAATTACTCATTAATCCCAAGTGTTTTTGTGATGGTGAGGATATTCTTGGTTACAAAATTATTCTTAAAACTAAGAGTATTTTTACTCTTGAAAGATAAGCCAACTGCCTCTTTCAGAGTAGAATTTGAATCTCTTTGATTTACTAAAATATAAAACAACTTCTTTTTTCTACATAGCAGAGATTCCGTAGTGTTTGTGTTAATTTCACTTTGTAATGAAAAGCCAGTTCGCTTTAAGCTGTCAGAGTTGTCTCTGAGACATCCAAGGTGAAGTTTGCCTGTAGTAGATCTTTGCTGTGATGTTTTTTACTGGATTTCTATTGCTATATAATGTTTACAGTTGAAATTATTTTAATATTATGCATAAAAGTTTTCCTTTTTTATTTAAAAAAACTTATAGCAATATTGTTTTTAAGAACTTTGTTAGATAATAGGTTTTCTTTTGAGACATGAGGGAAAAAGTAAGTCTTTAGTGAAGCAGTTGCAGTGTTGTTTCTTAGTATATCATAGGAATTTAGTAAGTAAGCAAAGTGAAGTAAATAAAACTTGCACTTTAAATTCTTACTATGACAGGTTATTGAGCTGGGAGATGTATATGCATCCCATCATTTAATCCATTGCTATTAAGCAATTTATTATGGCTGATGTTGTTATCCTACTTTACAAGGAGATGAGTATTCCAGAGTCATACAGCTTGTAAATGAATAAGCCAGAATTCACTCTCAGGTGACTTTCTTCCCTAATATAGTTTTTATATATTATTATACTATCTCTTTAAATATAGAAGTTAAAGAGTATTTTTTTGTTGTTGTAGTGATATTATAAATCTTCAAGTCTGAAAGATCCTCTTGCTCTTTCAACTACGATAGCCACAATAAGGAATTTTGACATTAGATGTGTCTCATTGGAGGCAGAGAAAGAGACAGTTTACAGAAACATTTGTTTGATAGTACTGCCAAGGAGTAAGTGTTCTTTGAAACATTTTGCTGTATTCACAGAATATTCTGGTGGCAGTATTCCTTTATTTATTTTCCCTACAGCTCTGATATATGTATTCTCTGAGTAAGTTAAAGCATCTGTAATATTGTCTTCATCTGTGAACCAGTTTTTCAGTTGAATTAAAATGCACCACTCAGTGTAGAGAACAAACTTTATGCATTTATAGCTTTTTAAACTTTGAAGGACCTCCAGCTGTCAGTAGAGCACTGGTTCACTAACTCCATTTGTCTCCATTTATATTTTGAGAAAAAGACATATAAGTATATATTTATATTTTAAAAACATATAAGTATGTATTTTTGTTTTGAAAAAATACATAAATATATATTTAAATTTGAAAAAATATGCAAATATATATTTATATTTTGCCCCATGACAGCTCTGTGACACTAGAATTGGAGTCAGGCAGTGCAGGAGGAAAGGGCTTGCGGGCATTAGCCAGCCTTCCCACCCGCCTGCCTGCTGACCTTGCTCTGTTGCTTTTTCCATTTTGTGGTCTCATTGCGATGTTCTTTTAGCTGTTTCATCAGTTTCTTTATGCTAAGAGTGGGATAGTCTAGATTTTTTTTCCCTGTCTTCTGCAAGTATTTACTTAACCACAATGGTATGTCTGTAGCTATGCTAGGATCAGGGAATGGGTAGATATATAAATGCATGTCTTCGACAGTCAAAAGTTAAGAAACAGATGTGTAAACTGACAATTTTAATAGTACAGGTCAGTGATTTTTCAGAATGTGGGTATGTACAAGTAGCAACTGGAGCATGGAGGAAGGAGCCTGAAGGAGTCACAGATGTCCCTGGAGATAATGTAGAAGTTGAAACTTGAATAGGAAGGGGGTGGTGGTGGTGCTTCCTAGTGATGGGTGGTAGAAGGAAAGAGGGTGTGCCTACTGAAGAAGACACCCTAAAGAAGCCATCTCAGTTCTGAGAACTGGGTAGTACTGTCCTTGTGCATGGTTGAAGTGTCACTTTTCAGGGGATGAGTAGAGAGGGGGATGGTTGCAGAGTTGGGAGGGTTCAGATTATAAAAAATACTCGCCTCCATAAATAAAAAGGTGAATTTCATCTCTTAGTTAATGGGAAACTACTAGTGAGTTTTTTTGGCAATGGAATAATAAATGATTTAACATTGATAATAATAATGGATAGTAAGCTGAGTGTTTTCTAACTACTTTACATATAATTCATTTGATCCTTTCAAGAATGACAGGAAATATGATGGTAATATTATTCTTTAATTAAAGATGGTGAAAGGGAGGGGAATGATACTGAAGTAATTTGCCCAAGGCCCCACAGGCAGGATTAAGGATCCAGGCATTCTGTGTGACAGGAGCAGACTGGGGAGAGAAAGACTGGAGGGAAGTCGCAAGTGTAGGTGGGAACCTCTGAAGCCCTGGGCCAGCAGAGGGCCGGGCTGCAGGAGTCAGAGTGAAAGTCCCCAAACTGGTTGAGTAGGTTTCTGTTGAGCAGCTGTCCTGATCCCTGTCTGTTCGCCTCATTTCTGTTGCTTTTCTCCCATTTAAAACTCTGTTCTGTTTTTTTGTTTAGTTTTTTTCTCTTCTCGCCTCCCACTAGTAACACTTGAAAAATATTTATAAGGTTTTTATTTATGTGTATCTACTTTAGTTGGTGTGTAGTTATAGAGAGAAAAAGAAAAGGGCCCTTGCTTTGCAGGAGTGTTTGGCAGTGCTGTATGACAGGTGGGATGAGTCCCTGGGAGAGAGGCCCTCAGAGTGGTACATGCTTCTGGGAGAGCCGCGTGTCATTTGCCTGTATACATACTCTTCCCTTTGTATTTTGAAGAATAATTGAGATATATTCGTCTGGAATTTAGGGGAAAAGGTCAGCATATGGTTCCTGTGAGTGCCATTAACGTATTTTCTTAGGGACGTAGACTATTTCATGTCCCCTAACATATACCCCTTTTCAGTTTCTCAACATTTTGACCTTCTGTGTGTGTGTGTGTGTGTGTGTGTGTGTGTGTGTGTGTGCGCGCGCGCGTGGGGGTCTCATCCATATAAAACCTAATTCATATTTGCTGCTTGGCTTAAATTATCTAAGGGCAAAGGCCATTCCTATCTTGTTCTCAGTATTATTATTGACACTTTCTGCAAATTTAGTATATGCTGTATGCTAAAGTATTTGTAGAACTGAATATTGCATCTAAAGGTAAAATTTTTCTATAAGTGCTTCTATTAAAACATCTAAATCAATGTACAGAAATGAGTGAGGCTAATATGTACAAGTTTGATGCTAGACAAAATGCTGCAGTGTAGTCAGCCATTAACAAGAAGTTGGGTTTTTTTATAGTTATTGTTGTTGCTGTTTTTGTTTGTTTCAATTTGGTTTGGATTTGATTTTTGTGTGCTAGAGATTGAACCCAGGGTCTTCACGCTGAGGTCATCCCAGCCCTTTTTTTTTTTTTTTTTTAGACAGGGTCTTGCTTAATTTTTAGGTTGCTCAGATTGAGCTCAAATTTGTGATCCTCCTGCCCCAGCTCCCAGAGTGCTGGGATTACAGAAGTGTGTGCCCAGTGTTATAGTTTATATCTAGATGTCCTCTGGAGCCTTTGCACTCACAGGCAGGGCTTGTAGAAGGCAACTGGATTACAGGGCGGGGGCACTGTAGGTCAATGTGATGTAGGAGGAGGGACCTGGCAGGAAGAGGTGGGACCTGGCAGGAAGAGGCGGGTCACAGGGGTGTGACTGAGAAGAGCGTGTCTCTCTCCCCACCTCCCACCTGCCTTCTCTCTCTGCTTCCCCACTGCCATGAGGTGAGCAGCTTTCCTTTGCCCAGGCCCTGGGCCTGTGACCTTTCTGCCTTGGAGCCAGCCAGCTATGGACTGAAACCTCTAAAATATGTGAGCCAAAACAAACCTCTCCTCCTTTAATTTGTTGATGTTGGCTGTTGAGTCCTAGCTACAAGAAGGTGACTAAGACGCCCAGCTTACAGCAAGAACAGCTTTATGGGTCAGTAATACAGGCTGTACCCCTCTCTGGAGAGCATAAATTATTGTCCTCAGTGTTAGATCTTGGTTATATACCCAGTTCCTTGATGTGTCCATTGCTAGCTGATGCAGAATACAGTACAGCTTCTGTTAGGCAGCTCAGTTCCTCCCTGGAGTGCACAGTGATTGGTCCTCACTTGATAGTTGTTGGTTCACATTCACCAGAGGGTCAAGTACAGCAAATGGTGTCCACAGGGCTCAGCCTCCAAGTTCCACTTTTTCACCCTCTGCCCCCAGATTTACCAGAAGCCTTTGGGCAGAGGATTAGGTCTGCTGTTTTCTTTTCTTTCCTGTTCCTTTGTTATATACTGTTTATCAGGAGAAGGGGAATTTAAAACAAGAGGCCCCTCTTTGCTCCAACATACACCAGAAGCCCTGCGTTTGGGGCCTTAAAGGGTGCTTGAATTACTAAAGGGTTATGTTTGTGTCTCATTTGCCTACCAGTGGTTGGTAGCCATAGCCCTGTAGAGAAGTTGGCTTCATGGTGCAGCTGACATTCTTAGTAAGAGATGTTAGGGATCTCGCCTGGTCTGTGGACTTCGTGGAATACTTGAGAGGCACATGTGTATGTGGAGTAGAGGAAACCATTGTGCTTTAATGTACTGCCACACTGAAGCAGTATTTCACTTGCTGCAGAATGGCTCTCATTTCTTTATTAAGCCGTCCACCCTATTTTTATAATGTTGGCTTTCTTGTGCTGCCATATGAATTACCACAAACTGAGAGAGAATTTTCACAAACTGAAAACAAATTTATTCTCAGCTCTAGAGGTCAGAAGTTTGAAATCAAGCTGCTGACAGGGCTGCATTCCCTGTGGAAGAATCTTTCCTTGCTTCTTCCAACTTTGGGTAGCTGTTAGCCTTCCCTATTTTTTTTTTTAAGTTTTAGAGGTTATTTTTAAGTTTTTGATTTAACAAATAAAAATTACATGTATTGTGTATGACATTTTAAAATAAGTATGCATCGTGGCATGCTTGGATCAAGCTAATTAACATATATGTTAACTCATACCATTTTGTGGTGAGAACATTTGAAATCTACTTTCTTAGTAATTTTCAAAATTACAACACATTGTTATTAGCTATAATCACTATGTTGTAGAATAGATCTGTACTCTCAGGATGATTTTGGAGAATATGATACGTTGTTATTAACTATAATCACTGTGTTGTACAATAGATTCTGAACTTAATCTCTTAACCAAGTATCTTTTGACCAGTGTCTCTCAAACCCACCCCCTGGTAACACCATTCTATTCTTTACTTTTATGCATTCAACTTTTTTAGATTCCACACATGAAGATACGTGATGTTTTTCGGTGTCTGGCTTTTCTTGCTTAAAATAATGTTCCTTTGGTTCATTTTTGTTGTCACAAATGGCAAGATTTTCTTTCTCTGTCTCTCTGTCTCTGTCTCTGTGTCTGCCTGTCTGTATGTCTCTCTCTCTCTCTGTCTCCCAGGCAGTTCAATGGTAGAACACATGTTTACTCTGCTCAAGGCCCTGGGTTCAGTCTTTAGTGTGTGCATGCATATGTGTGCACATTCACACATACACACATACACACATCCAATATCTCTGATGATTTTGTACCACTTTTTCTTTATCCCTTCCTCTATTGATGGATGCTTAGATTAATTCTCTTTTCTTGTTTATTGTGACTAATACTACAATGAACATAGGAGTTCAGATCGTGCTTCTACATACTGATTTAATTTCCTTTGGATATATAACCAGTAGTTGTATTATTGGATTAACCGGCAGTTCTGTTTTTCATTTTTTGAGAACTCTCCCTAGTTTCCCGGATGGATGGCTGTACTAATTTACATTCTCACTAACAGTATGTATCGGGTCCCTTTTCTCTGCATCCTCACCAGCACTTACTATGTTGGCGTTCCTCGTGGTGGCATCGTTCCAGTTTGTACCTCTCTGGTCACTTTGCCTCCTTCACTTCATATGTCTGTATCTTCTCTTCTGTCCCTTATGTGGACATGTATCATTGGATTTGGACCTACCTGGGTGATCTAGAATGATCTCATCTGAAGAACTTTAACTTCATTACATCTAGAAAGACCCTTTTCTAAATAGTTGACAGCCTAGGCTCTGGCTATTAGAACATGGGAATGTCTTTTGGGGAGCTGCCATTCAACCATATAGCACATACTCTTATTATCCCCATTTACAGGAAGACACTAAGTGATGAATGTGGCACTGGACAGGCATTATTACTGGGTGCCGTGTCTGTCCACCACCACACTGTGATGCCATGCTAATGTAGTCTACTGTATTTGGAGAAGGTGTGTTGTGGGACATTATCTATATGATACCTAGTTTTTAAACCAAGGATGAATTAATGGTTGCTTATTTTTTTGCTGCTGGGTGTATGGCCTCTGTTTTAGGAAGCATATAAACTGTATAAGATTTATTGATAAATCTCTTAATGTAAAGACGGGTGTTACTTTGCCATGCTGAACTCCAGAAGAAAAGGCAGTTCACTACTTGGACAGCAGCATATTCTTGGTTTTCTGGCTTATTGAGAATAATCAGAAACATCAGATTTCTAATCCTGAAATCATTGCTTGCTATGAGCACGTTTTGTCAGTTCTTAGAACTTTGACTTACTAACACATAAATTAGGAATTCCTGTTTTGTAGTTTAAAAAATAGTGTAAGCATGTGATAAGTAGTTTCCCTAAATTAAGCATGTAAATATTTTGGAGACTGTAATTCCAATGTCTATGAATTTCTTCAGGCTTATTTATGCTTCTAACCCAGTAATAAATTCTACACTTTTCAAACAGTTCTTTACAGAGGATGACGCACGCTCCTTTAAATTTTTAAAATTTTAATATATCAGCGTCTTTCCTTAAGTACATACATATATGATATCTTTTTAGAAGCCCAAATAATATATTTTTTTCTGCTTATTTGTGGTATCTCCCTCAACACACATTGGTTTTATTATTTCTGTATGCTTTTCCTGAAGGGAAAAAAAAGCCATTCCTCCTACCCAGGACATACCAAAAAGGGGAAGATGACAAGAGAGAATGTTGCTCAGATCATGTCATTGGGTCCGGGGACTTTTGTCATTTGTGAGCAAGCTCTTTCTTAAGAAAATAGCTTCTTCTGAAGTTGGAGGTTGCAGTTTCTTTTTAAGAACGCCGCGTTCCAATTTTGAATATTTGTTAGACAGGAAAACAACCATCTTTCATTGTTATTGCCATAACGAGTCCATGTTTGCGGAGAGCACCGGGTGCTGGATTAAACGGAGTACCCTAGTCCTTACCTTTTTTCCCCCACAGGTTTATAAGCCTATTTGATAAGGTCACAGTGGTCAGATATATATTTTGTCTATTTTCTTATGAAAGAAAATTGTATTCTCTTGTCCTACTAAACTGCTGATACCTGAGCAATTTTTAAGAATATATTTTTTAGAAAACAGTGTTTTTTGAAGAATGGCTTATTTCTCTGCATTTTATAACCCTTATACTGTAGTTTTAATGTAATCTGTCTTGAATAGAACTATCGATTATATAGCGTAAAATCCCATGAAGTTGTAAGTGCATGTGAGAAGTGTTTAAGTTTTCTAGTTTCATGCAGATGATTCAAGTGATGGATGCAAATTTGTTTTGACTGTTGGCATTTATGCTTGCTTCGGGAGGAGTATATTTTCATAAGACTATATGCAGTGATGACCTGAGTGATGCTGAATTACCAGTGTCGTCTCTGCCATTAATTTCCTTCTGGAGTAGAACATGTTTCGCATCCTGCCACAGACCGTTCAAACACCATTCCCTCCACCATCTGTGTACTCACAGCCACACATGTGTTCCAGGCAGCCTAGTTTCAACCTGGAAGTAACAATGTAGGGTAAGAATATAAACTTTACCTAGTGAAGTAGGTATAGGTGTTGTTTTTTCCTCCTCACCTTGATTGTTAAAATTGACACCAAACTAACCTTGACTCCTCTCTCTCTCTCTTACATATTTTTTATTTTTCACTTTTTTGAGGCAGGCTCTTGCTATATATTCCAGGCTGGCCTTGAATTCAGTGTACAACCCAGGCTGGCCTTGAATTTATGGCAGTCCTCCTGCCTCTTCCTCAAATGCTTGAGTGCTAGAATTTAAGAACCTTTATTATCACAGTACACACATTTGAAAATCGAAGGACAATCTCCCTAATTTTAGATCATTTGATTAGTAGCTTTGATTCATCTGATAGCCTAATTCTCCTTTGCATGCAACATATTCATAAATTATGAGGATTAAGACAAGGATATCTCTGGGAGGCCATTATTCTGTCTGCCGCTTTGCCCCTGTGTGAGTGCGTGTTAGCGGGCACTGGGGAGTGAATCCCAGACTTCATGCTGAGCTTTATCTCCAGCGTTTCGTTTTTTTTTTTTTTTTGAAGAGGGTCTTACTAAATTGTTAAATTGTCCAGACTGGACTTGAACTTGCCTTCCTCCTCCCCCAACCTCCCAGAGCAGTGGTATTAATGGCTACTGCACCAGCTCACACTCTGCCCTCTGAATGTGGAATTGACTAATTATGTAGCTTACATGACATAGGAGGTCCAGCCTGTCTGTTGGCCATAGTGCACTTCAGAGTTCCTTCTGCTTCCTCTCAGATAAGTTAGTTTGCTTTCTCTGTGGCTTGCTAGTATTTTATATAGGTGACTGCATTTCTCTCAGTAGAGATTTTCTGCATCGGTTGTTACAGGATACTATTAGGGAAAGGTCAGACTTTTACATCCATTCTCACTCCTAGGCAGTACAGTACTATCAAGTACTTTCTAAGTTGTTTGCTCTATTACCGAAACAAGAAACAAGGCCTGTTCTGTTCCTCTTTTATCATTATTTCTCTCACCATCATCACAGCTGATCTGTCTGACGCCTGGTCACTGAGTGTGGCAGTATTTTGACATTTCATGTCTTTATGAGATTCTAGTTTTACCTTGGTTGTCTTGCTGCTCCCTACATCCTTTGTGCAAGAACACTTTTTTTAAGATGAAGGAAGCAAAGTTTGGGTAACATTCTACAAAATTATTCTTCAGTAGCTCTTTGAGGATTTGAACCCAGTGTCATTGAGTAGCTTGCTTCTAAAAAGTGGCTTGCCAATGAAGCATTACTGGGTTCTGGCTCGCTTGCCCTTCCTTCTGGAGTTGGATTCCAGGTTCTTCTAACCTTGAACAAAGAGTTGGATGAAATGAGCAAAAAGCGGTGGCAAAGTTTATTTAAAAAGGGAGACTTGGAGATCAGGAGGAAAACTGGCGCTGCAGAGCGAGCTTGGGCTGAACAAAGAGAAAAAGTGGTAAAAGCAAAAATAAAAGTACACACTGGATCTGGGAGACGCAAGATGGACTATCACGGAAAGATATGATAGCACCGGCTCCTCATGGCTGCCTGTATCTCATACTGTCCAAATCTCAAGGAAACCCGTAAGAATGTCCACATCCGGGTCCTCAGAGGAGGTGCTGGGACCCCACGCCTCAGGCTGTTGTGAGGTCTGGGCCATTCTCGTGAGAAGTCTACACATGGGGCTTTGGGAACTGTTCCGCCCGTCTGTTTCCTCAGCCAGCTTTTGCCACACTCTACTCCTACCTCAGCGGGAAAGCCCATGCTTACCTTAAAACTGAATATTCAGTATTTATTCATTCCAGAACCTATTGTCACTCAACATTCATTCCAGAACCTATTTTCACTAATACTTGTAGTTGTATGATTTGCCCTTCAGTTTCTTGTTTTTGCCTTATGTAGTTCGGTGCTTTGTTTAGTGAAATATGTATTAAATTATTAATTCTTGTTAGAAAACTGCTTTTTATATCATATGATCTCTGTAATCCTTGTTTACTTTGAAGTACAAATTGAATAGTGTCAAATTCATGTAGTTTCAGTATGCTTTGTTCAGTCAGTGTTAGTCTAGTGTTATCTGATTGCAAAATTTCCATTTAATCTATTGTTATGTTTTACATTTAAAAAATATTTGTGTACTTTTCAGCTGATAAATAAAAAGTCAAAATAAATGTGTTCATCATGACATTTTTATAAAGAGGTCTTTGCAACCACAAGAAAAATCATTGTTTTGATCATTAATTTGTTTATTATCAAGAAGATAGGAATAAGATAATGTTTTTATTCTACCTCACCCATTTATAGGTCCACCATAGGAAGTTGGAGGAATATTACCTACATTTTAGTAGATGCAGTAGAAATAACTCATATACATCTAATTTTTAATTTGGAAGGAGATAAGAAATTTGACTGTTTTCATGACATTTTTCTAAGTAAAGATAAAGGAGGAAATAACGGGATGACCCAAAAGACATCAAATATAAAGTGCCTGTTTACTCCCTGTAAATTACTCATGTGATTCTGCTTTAAAAACATGTTAGGAATTTATCTAATCTTCTTCAAGGCACACCCACTTTTCTCTAATCCTACTGTAGTTCACAGATAAATTGGTCCTTCGCAGCTCACCGCTTATGCTGTGTAGTTCCCTTGCCCATGGTAATTTGATGTCCGGTGACTGGCTAAACTCTTTGATTTGATCTCAGTTTTTTGCTTATATGAATAAGTACCTGACTAGCATATGTATTACTTAATTCTGAACTTTACAATTGCCTTGGCAGTGTTTCTTTGAGTTGAAAAGGCTATTCAAGGTCCTGAGTAGCTATGTAATGATGGCCATCTTGTCCTTTGTTTCTTTTTTTTTTTTTTTTTTTTTTTTTTTTTTTTTTTTTTTTTTTTTTTTTTTTTTTTTTTTTGGTGCTGGGGATCAAACTCAGGGCCTTGTGCTTGCGAGGCAGGCACTGAACACTGAGCTAAATCCTTACCCCTCATTTCTTGTTTTAATTGGTTATTCTTCTTAGTTCACTACACTCTTGGTTGCAGTAAAGCATTATTTGCGGAAAACATCCACTTTGTGCATATTTTCTCTTGGTCCTGAGGTTTAGGGCCCTGTATGCAATATGTAGAGTTAATTGGCTTGTTTCTGCGCACCAGCACTATGGGGCAACATAATGCCTGGAAGCTTTATTTTCTTACATGTACTGAGGAGGGTCTATCCAGAGTATGTGGTTAGTTGCTAAATGACCTCCATACTCTTCTATTTCTGTGTTAATACATGCATTTTCATTCTCCTTTTAGGTTGCCAAACTGACAAATGACAACCATCAATGCCAACATCACACTAAGAGAAAAACAGAAAGCTTTTCCTTTAAAATCAGGAACAAGACAAGGATTTCCACTCTCAGCTCTGTTGTTCTGTATAGTACCCAAGACTTTAGCCAGAGCAATCAGACAACAAAAAGAAATAAAAGGAATACATCATTCATGTAGGAAAGGAAGATGCCAAACCATCCTTATTCACAGATAGCATGATCCTGCATAGAAGTCCAGAAAAATTCCACCAAAAGACTTCTAGAAATAATAAACAAATTCAGCGTGGTAGTAGGATACAAGATTAACATACAATACAAAAGTCAGTAGTATTCCTGTACACCAAACAATGAACCCACCAAGAAAGAAATTAGGAAAACAATGTCATTCACAGTAGCTTCAGAAAAATTGAATACTGGGGAATTAACCTAACTAAGGAAATGAAAGACTTCTACCAGGAATACTGTAGTACTGTATCTTGAAAAGAGAGACTGAAGAGGTCATCAGAAAATGGAGAGACATCCCCTATTACTGGATAGGCAGAACCAGTATTGCCAGAGTGGCCACATTAGATTGCCTGTTTCTATACGTTCCCCGAAAAGGCTTTGGATGGACTTCTTGTCTGTCATATCTGTTCCCTTCCAAAGATGAAGAATGGATATACCCTCTGACCTACCAATTCCATATCTAGAAATTTATTCTGTAGATATACATGTATGCAGTGAAGCATGTTTAAATTATTAAAGCATTAAAAGCAAAAAAATGTTCATCAGTAGAAGACAAAATTGGTATATTTTGGTTCATCCGTACAATGGAACAGAATGTATCTGTTTAAAATAAACAAGTTTTTATTATGATTATAGAAAAATCCCCAAGGTAAGCTGATTTTGGGGGGATGGGTCTTGAGATAAGTTCTTGCTATGTAGTTCAGGCTGGCCTTGAACTCACTGTGTAGCCATAGCCCAGGCTGGCCATGAACTCCTGAGTGCTGGCATTACAGGTATGGAATGCCCAGCTTGAAATTTTAGACGTTATCTTAAAAAAACAAGCTGTAACTGTGAGAAATAAACTATGTGGATACTGTCTGTTTACATTTAAAAAAAAAGCTGTAAGACAGTGCACATACTACGTACAGATACACATCCAAGTGCTGTTTGGATGGTATCATTTGGTTTTGTGGTTTTGTTTTGTTTTTTTTTTTTTTGGTGCTGGGAATCAAACTCAGGGCCTTGTGCTTACAAAGCAAGCACTCTAATCACTGAGCTAAACCCCCAGCCCCCATGGGTGTTCATTTGTTGTTTCTCTTGATTTTTTTTGTCACTGCCAATAGAGCGTGTTACCTTCTGGTATTATTTTGCTGCTTTAAAAAATCTCTTTCACTGTGCTACGTGTTATTTATCAGCATTGTGTAGAGGCTGCAAACCAGTAGAATACCCCTCTCCCTAGTGAATTGGAAGTCACTTTTCTCAGCTGTATTTATTTACTATTATTGTCAGAGGCAACTTCTTTATTGATGATAGAGGGAATTTTTTTCCCCAACTGCTTTTTCCTTCCTATTTATTAACTATCCCCGGGGCCAACTATTTTACAACTGCTAGGAAAACTGAGATTGAAAAATTGTGGCATAATCAGAAAGCTTAGAGTCTAGTGATGTCTTATACACATCACAATTCTAAAATTCTCCTGCCTTTTGTAAATCTCTAGTAGAATGATGATAACAGTATGTCATATTTGTATAATGATATGCAGAATATAAAGCTTCTTTTGATATGCCTCCTTGCTGAAGTCAGTAGTAGTATTCAGCATACACACAGTTTTATGGGAAGTACGTAATAGTCTAATACAGTTATATAATGATTCAGTAGAATTTTTATCTAAATGCATTTTTTTTTGGTTTTAAGGTTTAGTTCAAGACATCTCTCTAATTTTAAATATTCTTATCCTACTTTGTGATTGCATATGGATTATTTTTCTTTTTAAAATACATTTTTCTCACTTTTTAAGCCCAGAATTAGCAATTTCAGAAAGATATATGCATTACCTAGTACTAGAAGCCTTTAGTTATTTTCTAGATTATAAAAATGAAATGAATCACGGGTGACAAATTCAAAAGATTTGTTAAAGCAAGCATTGAACATGTACTCTTTCTTTGTAAGATTATTTTAAGCTCTAGCTGTTGTCACACACTGAAAGATACAAGGGAACAGCGTGGCTTTGGCTACAGCTTATCATCCCTTCTCAGAGTAACTTTGGTACACAGTATTATCTCCAGTGGCATTTAACTTAGTTGGCAGAATTCTAAGTATTCATCCAGCGGCACCACAGATTGCCATAAACTTTGATGGTTCACAGTTCCATAAACATCTAATTTTGGAACTCTGTGAATTTGGGATTCTAGAACTCTAATTTTGAAATTCTAGTGTCCTAAATAACTCTCTGTACTTGAAGGGCAAAAGGGAATAGTTCTGACATGGATTTAGAACTAAAAGAACAGGAAGCAGTAAACAAACAGAACAGAACAAAGGCTTGACTTTTAATTTGGCAATTTGAAAATTCAAATTCAAATCAAGGATTAAGACTCAAGGAGAGTTTAGAAAATTTTGAAGAACCCTATCATATATCAAAATATAAGCTAAGGACAGTGATATGTGCCTATATGATCCTTTAAGGTTTCTGCTGGAAAAGATCATTCCTGTATCAAGAGTTTTCTAGCTAGTCTGGTTCTAACTCAATTAAATCTTCAGTTATTTTTTTTTCTTAAGTGAAGCTATTTCATTTATTAACATTTTTTAGTGAGCTCATCATATACCTCTGTGTGTCAGTGATGCTGCCAAGCACTAATGATAGGATAATTGATCTGAAGGTGGATAGATTTATTCTGTTTGCAGTCTGCCCACTCCACACTCCACCTACATTACTTGTGCTAAAAGCTTCACCCTAATGAATTTGTAAATGTGCAGCAAACCAAAGGCAACCTTTAATTTTCTCTAAGCGATATCAGGGCCGTGAAGCTCTACTGAGTTTAAATGCTTGAAAGCAGATTGCTGAGTTCCGTCCCAGAGATTGAGACCCTGGAGTCACAGCCCATGTACTAATCCTGACCCATCCTATGTGTTTATTTCATCTCCCCTTGTAAGTGTTAAGATCCTGGAAAGGATTCGTTTCTTATTCGGCTATGTGGTACCTCTTACAATACCCACAACAGAGTCTTGACACACAGGTGATGCTAAAGTATGCATAAGCTTGAGGAATTAAATCAGGGCAACATGATTATGTAACCTACCATGAGGTCTGGCATGTCCCGGTAAAGGAAAAAGTGGTACAAACTGAAGTCAGCTCAGAAAGCAAAGTCTTCCTGTGCAGCTGAGCCTGAATTGTTCTCTAGGAGGAAACAGAGGAGTGGAAGAAGGTTCCTTTCTTTTTGCTTTAGGAAACGTGTTATTCATTCTTTACAAAA
This sequence comes from Hystrix cristata, assembly GCA_004026905.1. NCBI lineage: Eukaryota > Metazoa > Chordata > Mammalia > Rodentia > Hystricidae > Hystrix > Hystrix cristata. The sequence continues at coordinate 95,244 of PVJO010004357.1, forward strand.
AGGCTGATTGCCTTTTTTCTGGTTATTTCTTTATGTTAAATAGATGAAGAGATTACACAGTAAAGTGTTTACCGAAAGGTAGGATTTTTGACTGTGCCTAAGGATTTTGAAGTTTAATCACCACTCAGGAGTTATCTAATGCCTAACAGTGATTCTGCACTGTAACTTGTAGATATGTACATGGTTTTACTACTTCAGTTGTAATACAGGCACTTTGATGACTATTCCTTATATATGGCTGCAGTTGCCTATTTCAGTTTGAGGAGCTCAATCTAGAATAAGTCATATATCGTGTTTAATGACAACTATTTCTGGACAGTGTAATATATACTCTTGTGTAATTTTAAAATATCCTCAAATTGTCATATTGAGTGGTTGAGAGATTTGTTTAAAGTAATATGAGCAACATTCTTGTGGTTGGAAAAAGTAGAAGAAAATGAAAGTTTTGTTTAAAAGCTGTTTTATTATGAAATGGATAATATGCGAGAGAGTCTTTTTAAAGTAAAAATGAACAGACTGAGTTCTAGCTCTATAAATTTTTTGTTTGATTTTGTGTATTTATATTTAAGAGTCTTGAAGAAATAGTATTAAAATTAACTTTTGACAATGTGTTATATGACCTCAGATGAATATTGGTTGACCTGTTGAAGGAAAATAGGTACACAAAATCTCTTAAATATAGCAAAGTGTGTGCTAGGTAAAAATTGCATTTTAGTGTGTGCTTTTTCAGCATACATATAAAGCCACAATATGAAATTTTCCATAAGAAAAAAATGTAAAACTGGCCTGTGGGTGTAGTTCAGTGTAGAGACTTGCCCACCAGGGATGAGCCCCTGGGTTTTATCCCTAGCATGCAGGGCTAGGGGTAGGAAAAATATAAGAAAGCAAAGTCACAGTGAAGAAAAATACCTTTTTCTTTTAGATTTTTCCCTCATAAAATAGTGTTATTAGAAATTGACTAAACAAGATTGATCTAGTTTCATATGGTGGCAGTAGAAAGAGGCACATCAAGGTAACATCAGACATATGTGGTAATGATCCTAGTCAAGCAAGATTTTTCAGTATTTTAGTCTGTTTAGTGCTTCCGAAACAGGAGGGTAATAGCTTGAAAATGAAGTGAAGGTGATGTTGCCTATTTTATTTTTTGGTAAATAAAAAGAATCACATTTGCTTATGTGATATTTGATAGGAGCCATAGATTATTTCTTGATATGTACAATAGGTGATTAAATAATATAGTGAATGTTTAAATTTTAAAAATTTATTACAATAGATGACACTGCCTCTGAGCCTCTCAAAATCCTCCCAACCTTGAACACACCTATTCTGTGGTTCTTGCCACTTTGTGAAGCAGCTGTGCACGTCTTCTTTCGTGTCTTTAGCAGGCATGATCAAAACTATGCTGAATGTTGCTGCCAAATTCCATTCAGCAGAAAAGCAGGCTCATGAAAACCTTGCGGTGTTTCCTCCTTCACCTTATTCATGGGATCTCGCATCTTGTGACTTTGGCTCTTCCCCAAAGTCAAAATGACCATGGAAGATAAATGTTTTGAATCGAATCAAAGTAGCAAGGCAGCCAGGACACTGCAACTAAAGACTCGAGAAAGAACTTCCAGAAATGCTTTAAAAAGTCCCAAGAATGAAGGAATAAGTATGTTCAAAACTAAGAGAAGTATTTTGAGGAGGATTAATGGCATTTTAATAAATTTTACTGTAATAATTTTAAAAAATTTAAATAGGCACCTTATTTTTCAATCATACCTAGTATTTATCACTGTTATTATTATTTCATATTTTAAATTAATACACTTTTAAAAATTAATTTTGTGTTTATCAAAATATTTTATGCCAAAAGAAGAAAGATTAAATAGAATTAACAGACTTAATACAGGAAACCTCAGCAATTCCATCTGGTCTCTTAGCAACCAATGATTTTTTTCCTAGTATTTCTAAATAATAGTCTTTATTATTAATCCCTGATGATGAAAAAATCCCTGATGTGTGTAAATTCATCAAATATTATTTCATTATATAATTGTGGTTTAGTAGAATTGGGTATGTGAGAAATTTGTTTTTAAATTTACTGTTAGCTTATAAACTATTAATAATAAATATTCATAATATTAACTTTAAAATCTTCAGGTTTTGTTATTACTATCTTGGCTTCGTTTTTTGATAGACGAAGAGTTTACCTGCCAAGTCTTCTACTTTCATAATCTCAGTATTATCATTTTGAGATTATTTAACAGTTCTTTATTGAAAAGAAATACTAAATCTTTTTGTTCTTATGGCAGTGTCAATATTTGGTGGAGAGCCAAATTAAGAGAATTCAGTGTATTAAAATTTAAGAGAATGCACAGGGTCCACAGAGAATATTCGTGCTACTCTGGGTCCTAAAGGCAGATGAGATCCACGTCCCCAATCCCTGTGTTGACTTCCTTAGTGATCCCAGGCCATCAATTTTCACCAGAATACAGAGCACTGTGTATGCTATGTTTAGTGTCTGCATGTTTGAAATCCAATTCTTAAATGTATAAAGAAATTAAACTTTCTACAAAGAGCATATGTAGATGTGGCATTGGAGAATGAATAAATTCAGTAAGCTTATGGAACCTGTGAGATTTTTCTGAAAATACATTTGAAAGATAATCTCCCTTCATGTTCCTAATACACTTATGTTCTTGCACAGTGTTGTCTCCATAGATAGTCTCTTTCAAAGATACTGTCATGAAAGTCTTTGCTAAGACTGAAACAGTCAACTGGGTGTGTTGGTGCATGTCTGTAATCCCAGCACTTGGGGAAATTGAGCCAGGAGGATCTCATATTTGAGCCCAGTCTGGGAAATGTAGTGACTTAAATGAGACCCTTTCTCAAAATAAAAAATAATAAGGGCTGGGGATGTAGGTCAGTATGAAGTTCTGGGGTCCAGTCCCTAGTACTGCAAAGGGAAGAGACAGAGACAGAGATATTGCTTCATCCCGCACCCCTTATTATTGGATTTATAATCTTTCTTTCATCCTTACACACTTTTTTATCATCTTACTTAAAACTAATTAGCTGGTTTTATGTTATTTCTTTTTTTCCTGAGTACATGCAGTGATTCCTTTATAGGCCATTTGCCATCAAAAGATTACTAAATCATTTTAATTTAAGTAGCTTTTCAAACTAACGTTATTATCTTATTTACTTCTTTTATTCAAGCATTTTTCTCTTTTAGAATGTATTTTGTAGCTATTTTCTGTTTGTGAAGCAATTGCATATTAAAAACATTCAGAAGATACAGCAAAAAGCAGCTCGTGTGCCATCCGGAGAAAGCAAGTGATTTTGGTATATACCCCTCTAGGTCTCTTTTCTCTTCATGTACATTCATTTCTCTGTGTGTATACAGGTGTGCATACTCACATATATATACATAAATACATAGATTGTATATTCTTTCAACACATACTTCAGGAAAACAGTGGTAAGCAAGATTACTACATTAGCTAATAAAGAAGACAACATATCACATAATTACTTAGTTGCAGTTTTGACAAATGCATATGGTATGCATAAACCGTTTTTAGGAAGGAGCAGATTATCAAATTTGATCGTGTTTTGTCATTTTAGAAACATTGGCATAGTATATAGTAAAATGTCTTTGTGATATTCAATATACACTTTGAATATCCATAGTTCAAAAGACCTGAAATTCAAAATGCACAAAAAGATTTGGAATTTGGAGCTTGTCTGATTTTGGATATCAGATTAGGCATGTTAAACCTGTAAAGCATATGCAAATATTCCAAAATCCAAATAAAATACTTTTGGTTCTAACCAGAATGATATATACATGTATATGCAACCTGTATACATATATATGGAAAGAAAAAACCCCTGATACATGAAGTTTGTTAGATGTTATCTCCTTATATAATTGTGCTCTAGTAGAATTGAAAATGTGATAAATTGCTTTGCTTTTACGTTTACTGATAACTTCTAAAATTTTTTGTTTGGATTTTTCAGGTATTACTGAAGTGCCAGAGTAATAAGATAGATCGCTAATAATTTGCTCATGAAAGTTCAATATGGTGATCATTAAGTAGACGCATTTCATAAATATACGAAAATGACAAACTCTTGCCCATTATGGAACTGATAAGCAAACTCTAGATTATTTTATTAATCACCTACAAGCTACTGATATGGTGGAAGATAATTTATGTGTATTGTATCATTTACTCTTTAAATAATCTAGTAAAGTAGGTGGTATTAACCTCTTACAGATGAGGAAACCCAGAGAAATTAATATGGATTAATTTACTCTTGTTAAGATAATATTGAGACCTAGGTCTTGCTTAGCTCCACATAAAATTCATAATCTTATTTTCTTGACATTAATTTCTTTGTAATGATGAGGAAGATGAGTAGAAATTATACTCATTTCTCAAATGAGAAATAAAGGCACAGAAAAACCTAGCATTCAAGTGTCGTAGAAACAGCAGCCAAGTAGCTATTTCCTTATGAGCTTCATTTTTACTGTTTGTATATAATAGGACTCAACTACATCAGACTCTGTCCTGAACTATCCTTGGGTGGTGGTACCAGGAAGCCAGTGCAGTATATTCTGAATTTTTTGTCTGTCCTTCTGCATCAGTCCAATAAACTGTGCTTTTATGTATTTTATTTTTTGATTTTTAAAATATTTCAAGTTAACCAAGGATTATAATACTAACCTAACTGGGGAATAAAAATTTGGACTTTTAGGTTTGCTTTACTACTTTATCTTTATTCTAGATGAGATCATAAATCAGTTCTGTACTGTATTTTAATATGCTGGATTTCCTCATGAGCTGTCCTTTTCAGGGGGAGTAGTAAAAATTTAATTATTTATGCAGGGGAATGTTGATTTGGGCTGTTTTTAGTAAACTATCGGTTGTATCACCTTTGCCACTAGTTATGATGTAGTTTGTTTTTGTATAGAGCATTTCAGCTATAAAAATACTGTATCTGAGTCTGTAAAGATTTTCCTGCTCATTACTTTTGGTAAAACAAAGAAAATTATACTATAGGATGAAGATTTTAGACTAATAGGAAATTGTGATTCTTTTAACACAGACCAACTTACTGTGGTTTTTAGGTTTCTGCTGTGAAACCTAAAAAAAAAAATTTATTATAACTTTGATACTGAAACAATGTAAAGTTATTCCAGATGACCTGTCAAGATGTATGTGCTTCTTTATTTTTAAAGCCATTGCTGAGTATTTTGCCACATTTCAGAATCTGGCCTAGTTTTCTTAGTACCTAACTTTATCAGACATAGACTGCAGCAGACATTGAGATTGCAGCAAGGAATTTTGGGTGGTTCTGAAATGGAAAGTTTTAAAGATCTAAACTAGACCTTCTGTTTAGTGCCATTTTACTGTGTTGCTGTAGTTCTACAAATGTTCTTTTTTTTTTTTTTTGGTTTTTGGTTTTTGGTTTTTGTCCTGCTATGCAGTTCAGGCTGGCCTTGATCTCATTATGTCGCCCAGGCTGGCCTCCAACTCATGGCGATCCTCCTGCCTCAGCTTCCCGAGTGTTGGGATTACAGGAGTGTGCCACCACTCTCAGCTCAAATGTTCTTTCTTACCACACTTACCAATATCCTAGCACATTTAACTGCTGCTCTCTTTCATCAGAATTCACATAAGGTACATAATTCAACAGCAGCAGTGACTCATGGTACATCTTGTTTTCATAGAAACACCAGAGCATAAGCGCATGCGAGTGTTTGCTTTGGGGTCATTTTCCCTAGAAAACAGATCAGTGAGTTGCTAAATTGCTGTTTTATGTGACAGACAGCTGAAAAGAAGGCCATGGGTGAAAGCAGCCAAACTCTTAGATGTAGTACATGTCAAAATGGGAACAAAGACTGTAATTCAAGTTCAATTTTCTTTAAATATGAATCCCATCATTAATTGAAGTATGCAGTTTACCCATAGCCTTGGGTGTGGTCCATGAACACAGCTGCTACTTTGATCTCCAGTTATTGTATTTTATTGTCATGTATGACTGGGCCTCTGGGTTATAACTAGTGATGCAAATGAAAGAGAAGGACATGTTAGGTACACAGAAATGTAAATATTTTTGGCTTTTGCTGTTTGTGTCATCATAACTTTTTTGTCCATAGAACTTTAATAGCTGAAAACACTTGGAGAAAATTTTTATGTGCTGAATTTCTTCATGGGAGTTGGGAGGATAGCTTGTTTTCTGTGCAGTGTGCAATTGTTTCTCATCTGTGTGGACTCTCACCAGTCACTGTCCTAGTTTCTAAGGTAGCCGAGGCCTACACTGTCCTCTGAGAATCCCTGAGAGCAAGTGCACATAACTGCACGGTGAGCCTGAACGTCGTCCTTGTGCCGAGGATCCGGTGACGGGTCTGAGGGGAATGTACAAAGGACAGTCATTGGATTCGCTGTGGTGATCTGACATGTAACTGCTTTCTTCGCCGTCTTAACATTCAGCAGCTAATGTAGCCAACACCAAGCCCTGGGTTGCTGCTCGTTTGTTAAAACTTGTTTAGAAGACATGTGGGCTCCAGTTTTTCTCTGGGACTTAAAGGGTGATTCTGTGTATTATAGATGATTTGGAACTGAGTTGTCCCATTTCCCTTTACTCTACCTCCCCCGTTGTTACAGCAGCTAAGAACTGATATGGTGTTTTGTGAAAAAAGACTGGAGAGGTAGCTTTTACAAAACTATATTGTGTTTAGTGTTAGACTCTGCTCTGGTAAAAGCTTAGATCCCAAAAGAAAATTATAACTGCTTTTGTGTTTACTTTTTTAAATCATGGAAGATGGTAAATATCATAGCTGACACTTTAATAGTGTTTGTACGACACAGTTTGGGTGATCTGTTCTCAGCCTAGTAGGAGAATAATGGGCATTTTAGGGACTGTGCTGCTTGTCAAATGAACCAGGCTAAAACTTAGGTGATTTAAAAAATTTTGCCTGTGGTTTGCTTGTCTTTGAAGCCAGTGTTAGTGTCAGGTTTATTTACTAGTCTGTTCTAGCTCTTTCCACTTTGTCATAAATAATATTTTTTGGAGAAATAAAATTATTAGCTAATATGAACAGATTTTCAGAATGAAAAAAGGATGGTGTGTGATCCAGTCTGCATGGTAGAGGTACTCGTGTCCCTGTGAGCTTGAGGAGATTTTGTGGGTCAGTTAATCTAGCCTTCTCCTTCTGCTGTGCAAGAACCCTTGCCACAGATGCAGCAGCTCCCGCTGGCGTGGCCACTCCACAGCTGTTCCATTTGGCTCTTGAGTAAAGAACGTTCTTTGAATTAAAAACTCACTGTTGTGTTCAGTAAGACTATTTTAGAAAATTAGCTCAAAGGGTTAAACATCAAAACAGTCTGGAAGAAAGGAATCTTCTTGAGAGAAATAAGGATTTTTTATGCCCAAGTTACATAAACACATTCATTTGTTGTAAATTTTTTTTAAAGATTTAAAGCACTAGGGTATATTGTGTTTTTTTCTGTGCACTAGTTATCCATTGTGGGGTTCCAGGTCCTTTCATGAATTTCATAAAGGAAATTTGACAGGAATCTCCTACTTGAGTTCTCTTTGAAGTCTCATAGACTTCATTAGAGCCTGTCAGGAAAATATCAGATTAGAAGGTATGTTTTTCTCCTGGGAATGAATCTAACATATTTTAGATTATTGATTTTTAAGAGTTGGTATTAATTGTTGACTTCTACACATTTTCACTCATTGTCAAAAGCAGATCGCCATTGTCTGCTTCAGTTTTATAAGTATTTGCTAGAGATTGCCATTGTAGAAACAACATATATAGTAATCTATAGTCAGCATTTCCATTCTTTTTATAATAATTATGTCCAAAGCAAATGTAGTTAATGATGTGCTTTAGAGACGTTTCCTAGCTAGAACTCTTGTTAATTATTGTTGTTAGATCTGTTTATTTTGTGCCTTCAAGGATATTATTACATGCAGTACCTTCTCAAAAGTTAAAATTAATTTATAGTTGTTTTACAAATGGGCTGAGTATAATTCAGTGAGTATTCAGTGACCACTGATACCCAAGACCCCTGTTTATTAAGGGATCTTCCTAGCAAGCCTCCAGATTTTTTGAGTTCTCTGCCTTTTAGTCCACATTAGTATTTCCAGCATCCTTACCCACTTGCTTCTTTTTATTTTGTAAATGAAATGGACAAGAACAGAATATATTTTAGTGGGTTGCACATGATAATACGTGTTGGTTCATACTTGTTCTAGATCAATTGCGATATGAGTGTATTTCTGACTGTATATGTGAATTTTTAGAAGTTTTAAAATAGTTGTCTAGAATGGTGCTACTCAATGTGTGGGCCTGTTCTGTTGCCAGTGTGATCTGTTTATTCCTGGTCAGCAACAAGATAAGTGCTAAAGTTGACAATGAGCATTTAGAAACTTTTGTAGCAGTTTGACATTCCCACCACTGTGAATCTTTTGATCAGAGGATTCGTCCATTGCACAGGTGTAGACCAGTTCGGGTTTGAGATTCTGTGGGGAGTCACAAATGTTGTGGGTAGTCTACTAGTAAGCAGCACTATTTTAGGTCATTTCCTAATATATTAGACCCAAGCACTGGTGGGAAGAAGGCACATTTGTTCTCTAGGATAATTAAACCTTTTGAGTTAGGCATCATGTGTTATTAATTGGCTATAGTTTCAGATTTTCTATCTGTAATGTGGAAAAGGTATTAGAATGGGCAATATATTATATGCTTTACATGGTTTCTTGGTTAAAAAGAAAAGATACTGATACTTTGTTAATATTGAAAAGCTTTGGAATCTTACATTACTCTAAATTTTATAAGAAAACCCATTAAATTGTCCGTGAAATATAAGCAATGCTGTCTTCTTTAATAAATGATCCAGTTTCTATAAACAAGTTTCTTTATAAATAAACAGTTGAATGAGTTTCAGTTCTGTTTTCCATGATGCTATACATGTGAATTAAATCACAAGTAATATAAAAACTTTTAAAAGTACCTGAAAATTTTGCTGACTTTAGATTTTCTTTTATTAGATGAGATAATCACGTTGAATATGTTAAACTAAATTGAGATTTTGTAATGAGGGTGTTGAACAAGATTTTACTTCTTGATTTATGAATGCAAAATTAAGGGTTCCTCTTAAAGTTATTAAATAAAGATAGACCTGGCCTATCTATGGCTAAAATAGCCACACTTGATCATTCATTTTTAAGTTCACTGTCCCCAAGTAACTGTCTGGAATTTAAAAAAATGAAACAAAACACCAAACTCACACAACATTATTTTTTAATGCTAAATAATTGGGAAACTAAGTTGAGATTTTAAGAAATGGAAACTATCAATTTCATATGTTTGTTACAAAAGACAGCATACTGATTTTGTATTCCTAATAAGGCTGTGTTGGATACTGGAATGCTTATCCCCCTTACATTTTATTGAAATACTTAAAAAATACCCTCTTTATCTATCCCCCCCCACAAGCTTTCAATTTAATGTGCTTAGCATAGACAAGAATAGAAAAAAGAGATATGCCTGGAAAAAGTTAGCAGTCAAAGTGCTTCTCATATTAGCATAGGGCAGGGTGCATATAAATATGAATCTCAGAAAGCATGTCTCCTGCTTTGAAAAGATGGAGAACAAATTAGGTATTTTGCTATTTTCTATTATATTTTGTTCATCATGATATATTTAAGATTTGGGGCAGTTTTTAATGCTTCTTACTGTCTTCCTGTAGTTAGTAAGTATGCTTATACAGTTCAAACATATATACAGGTTAACTTATTGCTCAACTCTGAGATTTGGGTTTAACTTTGTTACAGTAAGATACTATCCTAGAAATACTTTCTTAATGATGTTACTCCGAGTGAAAGATCAGGTCCTTATAGCAGCCTGTGTACCTTGTGTCTTCTGGCCCGGAGTTGTTTCCAGCCTTTCCTGGAACCATTCTAGCTCTATGGGCATGTTCCTGCCTTGGGGACATTGAGTTTACTATTTGATCTTCCTTGAATTCTCTACTTTGGATTTCTTTTCAGATTTCAACCTCATTATAGAGGCCTTCTCTGACTCCTTTATGTAAAACAATGTGTCCCTTCCTCTGTCTTGCTTTGTTTTACTCTGTTTTAGCGTTCCATTGCTATAATGTAATACCTGAGGTAAACAACTCAGAAGGAGGGAAAGTTTATTTTGACTCATGGTTTCAGAGTTTTCAGGCTCTGGCCAGCTGGCTCTGTTGCTTTTGGACCTGTGGTGAGGCAGAACTTACAGCAGGGAGTATGTTACCTCATGGGGGCCAGGAAGCCAAAAGAGGAAGAAGAGGGGCCAGGGCACCTTTACAGTTTAGATCAAGAATGACCCCCAGACTTTCATGTGCTCAGAACCAGGGCTTTGGGAAAGTGATTGGATGATGGGGGCACTACAGCTGACAGCCAAATGTGATGTCAGGAGGTGGGGCCTGGTCGGAAAGGGCAGATTACTGGAGGTGTGACCTGGGAGGGTGTGTTTTCCTCTCTGGCTCTTCCTTTCTCTCTCTGCTTCATGGCCACTGTGACATGAGCAGCTTTCCTCCACCTCCACAGTGCCGTTTCTGCCTAGGAGCCATCCAACCAGGGACTGTAACCATGAGCCAAAATAAACCTCTCTTCTTTTATGTGATGTCAGGTAGAGTGTCTCAGTGTTGAGAAAAGTGACTAAGGCAGTCCCAGTGTCCCCTTCCAGGGTACACCCCCATGACCTCACTTCCTTACTCTAGGCCCCACCTTCTGAGGGTTACACCACCTCCAGTAGCACCAGCAGATGGGGAGTGAGCCTGGATACATGAGCCTTGGAGGGGGGTTTACAGTCCAGAATATAATATACTTTGTAGCTCTTACTGCCACATGACTTTTTCTTCTTGTCTTTTTTGTGGTGCTATACATTCAGTCCAGGGCCTTGTGCATGCTAGGCAAGCTCTTTACCACTGTGTTACATCTAGGGGTTAGGATTTAGCTCAGTGGTGGAGTGCTTGCCTAGCAAGCACAGGCCCTGAGTTTGATCCCCAGCACCCTCCGCCCCCCCACCAAAAAAAACAAACTACTGTGCTACATCTGTAGCCCACTATGTGATATATTTTACTTGTTTTTAGTGTGCCTCTCCCAAGTAGACGTAAGGACCTTCGAAGAAGGGATTTTGGCTGTTTTATTTACTACTGTTGTCCCATCTACAACAGAGTACTCTAGAGAGGTTCAGTAAATATTTGTGGAATGAATTAATAAGTTAATGAAATAAATTAATTTTAAGAAAAGACAGCACAACACAAGTATTCCCTTTGAACTTGAAATGACCCTAGGTAAAATAAGTATCAGTTGGGAATGATTATGGTAACATAGAAGGTTATGGTAATATAGAAGACTATACTAATCCTAATAGGAACTAGATTCTGACCATAACATGAGGGTATTTGTTGATAAAGTACAGGTTGATTTAAAAAGAATTGCATACTGTAAAATATATTATTTAGCAACCAGGTGTATATACACTTGTAGTCAAAATCAAATTGTGAAGGAGCCACCATGGTTATCTCTGTGATCTTCCAAGCTCAGTATGCACCCCGCTTCTGTCAGACTGCTGGGGCAGTGTACAGGGATTCCAGGCTCTTTCTGTCCCACCTGAAGAATTGCCCAGAATGACAGAACAGATGAACAGGTGAGCCCAACTCTTATTCAAAGTAAAGGAACAAAGGAAAGATTGAAGGAAACAAAAGTAAAGGAAGAAAAGGAAACAGCGAAGAAAAGAGAAGAAAGGGTGAGATACATTCTGCAAGCAGGACAGCAAGATGGCAGTGGCAGACAAATCAAGGGCCACCGTCTTTTCTATCTTCCCAGATCCGATTCAATCCACGATATGTACACTGGAGAGAAACTTTTCTCTGTATGTTAAGTACATACAGACATATATGTATGTATAACATACAATGAGTAACTTCTGTGATTATATAAGTTAAAGCAAAGATGGCATTCTCTAAATGGGATGTGATTGAAAATGAATAGTTATTAGTTAACAAAGAATTGGTAGGTATTCATTATTTGAAATCATTACTCTGTGAAGTTCTTTACCAAAGTTTTGTGGCTTTCACCGTGTTTGTTGTTATTCCTAGAAGGCAGAAAGTAGAGTGGCATAAAGGCATCTAGAGGACTTAGATTCAAATTCTTGTTTGTGATCAAATTACTTATAGTTATGATCAACCTACTTGGCTAATTTGACCTTCTGCTTTCTGTCTTTAAAATGAGAACAATACTACTTCCTCAGGAAGAAAATGAGCTAATTAAAATAATGAGCCAATTGAAATTGGCATTTTGTAGTACTAAGTGATATTTTCTTGCTCATTTCTGTTTTTCATTGTTCTTTTCTCTTCAAATTTATGCTAGTAGATAATTTGATTGTAACAGTATATAATCAGATACAGAATAATTTCCAGAATTCCGAGGACCTGTCTTTAGCTTAGAGGGAGAGAAACATCCGCCACCGCTTACTGTGTACCATGCATTCTGCTGGGTGTGTTCCACACATGCCCTCATGCCACCCTCAGAACAGCTCTACAGGAGTGGTAGTATTGGCCTCTTTAAGAAAGATACTGTAGATTATCTAATCTCTTTTGTTGCTAACTTAGACTTGCAAGCTTCATGTAGTTGGTCGCCCTGTTTCTCAAAGAGTTAATCAATGAAGAGCTTGGTGAGATAACGGCCTGGATGTGAAAAGTGAGACATCTCCATCCAGGGCTCTATACTTTTCCTAAAAGGAAGAAAAAAAAATAAGTGAACTGACTTCAGATTATCAATTTTGCCTGTCTATTTTTACTCTGCATATGATCTGTACCTAGTATCCAATTCTTATCACGGGTTTCTTAAAGCAGTTAATTTTGTACAGTATACATTACTTGAAAATATACTTATGAATATGGTTTTGTTATTGATGCTTACTCTGCACATATGAACCATACTCATTTTAGAGGCGTTGTTGTGTCACAGTTGGTCTAGTAAGATGTAGAAATATAAGTGGAATTCGTAGTTTTTCATGGGCAGAATATTTGCTTTATAAGTCCTATTATTTTGAAATTGGTAATGAAGTATTTTGTGAATATTTTTTTCTCTACCTGATTAGAATCAAAAGATATATTAAGTGGAAGTTTGCATTAGTCAGCTTTCCATTTATTTTGGCTCATAGTTTTGTCCATGGTCAGCTGTCTTCATTGTTCGTAGGCCTGTGGTGTGGCCAGAATATCATGACAGAAGGACATAGTAGAGGAAAGGTGCTCACCTGGCAGCTGGAAGCAGAGAGAGAAAAAGAGAGCCTATGATGCCACACTTCCTCTTTCCAGTTTTGTTCCAACAGGCAATCCATAAGTCTGTTGGATTATGCTGCTCACATCCAAGGTGGGTCTCCTGCCTCAGTTTGCTGTTCCACATGCCAGTCATCTCTGCAGTAGCTAACAGACATATAAGAATCATGCTTCACTAGGCAATTCTCAATCTAATCTTGACAGTCAAGATTAACCATAACAAAACTATTACTGTGTGCCCAGAGTCAGACATAATAAACCTAGTAGATTGTAAGCTTAGAGATCAAAAGAGCTATGGTCATCTAGGATTACTACCTATAAAGTTTGTTATAATCAAACTATAGTAATGATCTAAACTAGAGTTTTGCAAACTATGGCTTACAGGTCAAATCCAGCCCACCACCTGTTTTTATGAATAAAGTTTTTGTGAAACGCAGCCATCGTTATTCATTTAGGTTTTGCCTATATCTTTCTTCCTATAGGAGCAGAGCCAAGTATGAAAGAGATTATATGGCCTACAAAGCCTAAAATATTTACTAGAGCTTACTACATTCTTTATATAAACCCATTATTGAAATGGTATTTTTGCTATAATGAAATTTTATTCACTGTAAAACTGAATTATTTTGAGCTTGAGTACATCTGAGATATTATATAATCTTTCCAATCTTCTTTGATGTAAAAACTTCACAAATACTAGTTAGAAAAATGTAGTTTTCCCCCCTTAAATTATTATTATTATTATTATTATTATTATTATTATTATTACTATTTTTTTTTTTTTGTGTGGTGCCGGGGATCAAACTCAGGCCCTTGTGCTTGCAAGGCAAGCACTCTAATCACTGAGCTAAATCCCCAGCCCCTCCCCCCTTAAATTATGTTAAAGATTTTTTTTGAGTGTAGATTTGAGACATAAAAGATAGATGGATTTTTTTTTTTGCCCTCATAAAATATTATTGAAATAAACACAGAGTAAAAAAAAAATCCTCCCTCTGAAATCAAGTGCAATCTTGGGAAATTTTGCAAATATTTGGAAGTAGTTTTGAGATGGGTATACAGAAATTACAGGATATAGAAAAACACTGTTTTCTTTGGTGGGGGAGTGCTGGGGATTGAACTCAGGGGCTTGTACTTGATAGGCAAGCACTCTACCACTGAGCTAAATCCCCAACCCCAGAGAAGCACTTATTCTTAATAATATATAATGGTTTTCTTATGTAAATGCACCTAAGGACAACATATTCTTGCATCTTTTTTAGAGTACTCTGGAGATTTCAGCTTCGGCCAATCCCATTTGTATGAAACATCACCAAATTGATTCGGGGCATGCCCCAGTAAATTTTTTGAATCTTCCCTCCCCCTTCAGTAAAGTGGCATTTAAATTGACTCCTCTTTTTGTGTGACACGCTTTCTATCTTTTGGACTCTGGTTACCTTTGGAGATGGTCTGTATCCATGTCCATGATGTGCTGCTCTTGCAAGATAACCACAGCCATGGCGAGGGATTCGAAGAGATGGTATTCCTGGAAAGCCTTTTCGCTTGGGTTGATTCTGGTTTTAGAAATGGAAGCAATTTCTTTTGTGCTGACGAGCAAAACTTTGGTGAAGCCTGGATGGTCATTCGTCTCCCACCCCTAACAGAGGGATGACTTCAGAAAGCCATTTGGCCCACCTGGGTTCCAATTTCTCATCTGTAAAGTGAGAGCATAATGCCTACATCATGGAATTGTAATGAATAAAATTGTTACAATAAATTTAAAGTACCTGCTAGTTTAGTCTACAATCCCTCTTACATTACTTAAATTTGCTTGAATTGCTACTTTGCAAAATATTTTCTTTCTTAGAGACTTCTAGGTATTTAGATATTAACTATTTAAAGTAACTGGGGTGCTATGACTTACACTCTCATAGTACTGTCATTGTTTTCATAACTTATGTACATGTCTGACTATCTTATTTGTTGTTTACTCTCTGCTTCCTTTATTAGAATGTAGATGCTAGGCAGGGACCTTCTTTGACTTGTTTACTGTGGTACATTTCTAAACCTTGGAACACTGCCTAAGGCTCATAAATATTTGATAAGCAGACTGATTAAAAAGGTGATGTCAATGAGACATGGTGTTATGGTTTGTGTCTAGATGTCCCCCCAAAGCCTCATGTGGTAAGAGATAGCTGGATCTAGAGTGTGGGCTGCCCTGAGGGCAGGTAGCCTAGATAGATACAGGAAGAAGCTTAACTAGCTG